>JAZHYW010012091.1:0-23406 GCA_037355805.1 Ixodes ricinus
GAAAACAGCATCAACGGACGATTTATCTCTTCGACGTTTCGGCCGGAGTCCGGCCTTCGACAGGCCGGAGTGGACAAAGGCCGAACTCCGGCCGAAACGTCGAAGAATAAATCGTCCCTTGTTGCTGTTTTCACCAAGGGTTTTTTTCTTCCCAGTTATATACCCACGCCTTCGGCCTCCCGCCACCATGCCCGTTGTATATATATATATATATATATATATATATATATATATATATATATATATATATATATATATATATATATATATATATATATATATATATATATATATATATATATATATATGTGTGTGTGTGTGTGTGTTTCGTCCACCCATGGTCGGTCCTGAGAAGTTGTTTTCCGCCTCTCCTCAATGTGTTTTTTTTTTTTTTTTGCCGCCGTGTTAAAGTGGCGGGCTTTCAGCTTTCATTGCCCCATTAGGACCTGATGAAAAGCGGTCCCTGCTCGGAACGTTGTCCAATAAATACGTTTTAAAGTATTTACCTCTCTTTACGATATGTATATATATATATTCTAAATCTCGCGAATTGCAGGCGATCTCGCGCATTTCGCGAATCGCCTGCAATTTACGAAAAATAAGTCCCGCGAACAATTCCGGTAAATGTGAACATATTGGAATCTATATTGAAATCCCACCGCGTCGCGAAAATTGGAACCCGCGAATTATTCCAAAACTTCAGCTTTGACCTAACACGCGCAATTAGTGGCTAAACAATCAGACGAGGTGCGCAAGGAACAGGCGAACTTGCACGGCGTATCGAGGCAAGCGCTGTGCGTTTGCGTTAGCGTCACGTGGCTCCGCGCTGCGCGTGCGTGTCGCCGCCACGCTCCGATCCAAGAGACCCTTTGGGCTTCGGCCCACGCGCTGCGTGGAGTCAACGACGCTAACGCAAGTGCACAGTCTCAGTAATAGCGAAGCTTTCGAATGACGAAAACGATAGTGAGTTTTCGAATGATTTCGGATGAGCTGGTGTATGTATCATGTTACAACTTGATTAACCCGAGACATCGGGTATGAAAAATAAACTTAAATCGTAGAAGGGACAGACATCAGGGCGAAGAGAACGTCTTGAGACGTTCTCTTCTTCCCTGTTTTTCTGTCCCTTCCTACTTCATCCGAGACTGGGGTCATGAAGAAAGAAACTTATACGTAGAAGGGACAGACAACAGGGAAGAAGAGAACGTCTTGAGACGTTCTCTTCTTCCCCGTTTTCTGTCCCTTCTACTTTCATCCGAGACTGGGGTATGAAAGCAACTTAACGTAGAAGGGACAGATAGGGGAAGAAGAGAACGTCTTGAGACGTTCTCTTCCCTGTTTTCTGTCCCTTCTACTTTTCATCCGAGACTGGGGTATGAAAGAAATTAAACGTAGAAGGGACAGACAACAGGGAAGAAGAGAACGTCTTGAGACGTTCTCTTCTTCCCTGTTTTCTGTCCCTTCTACTTTTCACCCGAGACTGGGGTATGAAAAGAACTTAAATGTAGAAGGGACAGACACAGGGAAGAAGAGAACGTCTTGAGACGTTCTCTTTCCCCTGTTTTCTGTCCCTTCTATTTTCATCCGAGACTGGGGTATGAAAATAAACTTAAACGTAGAAGTGGACAGATTGTCAGGAAGAAGAGAAACGTCTCTGAGACGCTTCTCTTCTTCCCTGTTTTCTGTCCCTTCTACTTTTCATCCGAGACTGGGGTATGAAAAATAAACTTAAACGTAGAAGGGACAGACAATCAGGAAGAAGAGAACGTCTTGAGACGTTCTCTTCTTCCCTGTTTTCTGTCCCTTCTGCGTTTCATCCGAGACTGGGGTATGAAAAAGAAACTTAAACGTAGAAGGGACAGACAACAGGAAGAGAACGTCTTGAGACGTTCTCTTTCCCCTGTTTTCTGTCCCTTCTACTTTTCATCCGAGACTGGGGTATGAAAAATAAGCTTAAACGTAGAAGGACAGACAACAGGGGAAGAAGAGAACGTCTTGAGACGTTCTCTTCTTCCCTGTTGTCTGTCCCTTCTACTTTTCATCCGAGACTGGGGTATGAAAAAGAAACTTAAACGTAGAAGGGACAGACGCGGAAGAAGAGAACGTCTTGAGACGTTCTCTTCTTCCCTGTTTTCTGTCCCTTCTACTTTTCATCCGAGACTGGGGTATGAAAAATAAACTTAAACGTAGAAGGGACAGACAACAGGAAGAAGAGAACGTCTTGAGACGTTCTCTTCTTCCCTCTGTCCCTTCTACCTTCTCATCCGAGACTGGGTATGAAAAGAAACTTAAACGTAGAAGGGACAGACAACAGGGAAGAAGAGAACGTCTTGAGACGTTCTCTTCCCCTGTTTTCTGTCCCTTCTACTTTTCATCCGAGACTGGGGTATGAAAAATAAACTTAAACGTAGAAGGGACAGACAATCAGGGAAGAAGAGAACGTCTTGAGACGTTCTCTTCTTCCCTGTTTTCTGTCCTCTCTACTTTTCATCCGAGACTGGGGTATGAAAATAAATCTTAAACGTAGAAGGGACAGACAATAGGAAGAAGAGAACGTCTTGAGACGTTCCTTCTTCCCTGTTTTCTGTCCCTTCTACTTTTCATCCGAGACTGGGTATGAAAAAGAAACTTAAACGTAGAAGGGACAGACAATTAGTAGAAGAGAACGTCTTGAGACGTTCTCTTTCTTCCCTCGTTTTCTGTCCCTTCTACTCTTCATCATCCGAGACTGGGGTATGAAAATAGTCCAATCGTAGAACGGGACAGATCAACAGGAAGAAGAGAACGTCTTGAGACGTTCTCTTCTTCCCCTGTTTTCTGTCCCTTCTACTTTTCATCCGAGACTGGGGTATGAAAAAGTAAACTTAAACGTGGCAGTGGACAGACATCAGGGAAGAAGAGAACGTCTTGGAGACGTCTCTCTTCTTCCCTGTCTTCTGTCGCTCTCTACTTTTCATCCGAGACTGGGGTATGAAAAAGAAACTTAAACGTAGAAGGGACAGATCAACAGGGAAGAAGAGAACGTCTTGAGACGTTCTCTTCTTCCCCTGTTTTCTGGCCCCTTCTACACCTCATCCAGATGGGTATGAAAAGAAACTTAAACGTAGAAGGGACAGACAACAGGAAGAAGAGAACGTCTTGAGACGTTCTCTTCTTCCCTGCTTTTCGTCCCTTCTACTTTTCATCCGGAGACTGGGGTATGAAAATAAACTTAAACGTAGAAGGGACAGACAACAGGGAAGAAGAGAACGTCTTGAGACGTTCTCTTCTTCCCTGTTTTCTGTCCCTTCTACTTTTCATCCGAGACTGGGGTATGAAAAAGAAACTTAAACGCAGAAGGAACAGACGACAGGGAAGAAGAGAACGTCTCAAAAAGTTCCTGTTTCCCTGTTTTCTGTCCATTCTGCGTTTAAATCACCTTTCCATACGTCAGTCTAGGGTTAAGTTGCAACATGGTAACCAAAATATGAAATCATAAAAAATAACCAACATGCTCTAGCTTTTTCTTTTTCTTTTTTTTTTTTGTCGGGGTACCATCTGGCATGTTTTAAAGTATCCATTATTTATTGAAAATTTACATGAAACATCTGGGAACCTTCAATCCGAATAACGACTTTCCCTACAGAGAGGAGCCCTTATCCCTTCCGCCTTCCCCTTCTTTCGTATGCGCCGAGAGAGTGAGGGAGAGGAGGCGACGAAAGCGGGTGGCGACGTCGGTACGCCGAGCTCTTGCTGGAACGATTGATGGGTAAACCTAAAGTGCCAGCTGCCTTTGTCTCCACTGCACTCATCGAACGCGTTAGAACGCGGAACGCCGGCGTTCGGCTTTTGCATTCGAATGTGTTCGACAAGTGTAGTGGAGACAAAGGCAGCTAGCTTTAGGTCTACCCCACTAATGAGTCCAACCAGAGCATGGCGTTCTGATGTCCCCACGCACTATCGTCTCGTCCTCTTCCCCGATTTCTAGGCGCGTAGATTTCGAAACCAGAAGGCATTACACTGAAGGAAGTGCTACACTCTTAGTCCGGTAACGGCTAATGAAACGGCTACAGCCTATTTAGGCGTGACATACGGTGGATTTTGGCATGACAAGAGAATGACCCTGAAAGTAGCCATGACAGTCCAGCGTTTCCACGTCATCCTAGACCACTTAGGCGTTACAACATCATTTATAGCCGTGACATTAAGAGCTCCTCACATCATTGGCGTTACAAGCTGTTTGTCACGCTGATAATGTAACGCCGATAGAACGAGTAACGGCTAAATTCAGAGCGCAAAAATAATAAACGTACAATTTCAAAGTTCGGGTCTCGCCGGAGGCAGCGTGCATTGGCAGTGCTACGAGCAAAACAAACCGACAAAGCGCCGGTCCCGGGGCCCGGGCACGGTTGACCTTGAAGGTCTGGCGCGAGAACACTCGGTTTAACGACGGCTAACATGACGGAACGTGTTAGGGACCTCTCCATTATACTTTTTCAGGGGGAAGGAGGGGGCGGGAGAGTCGGCGACTCGGCGATTTTTGGGCTAACCCACGGCTTCTTTTTTCGTCACGAGAAGGCGCGCAACGGAGTGTCGGACTCGGATTCGGTGCCTCGCCATTGTCTTTGTCTCCGAACTTACGGACCGGAAGGAAGAGTTGCGCTGCGATGTTCACGTCCGCAGACATTCGTGGCGTAGTGCGCGGCCATTGTCGCCATGAAGGTTGCGACTGTCAGGAGTTCATGAGAGAGACAGGTGGCCCCAGTGGAAGTGGGAACGTTGCATCTCCGTTCGGCTGGTGCTTATACTGTGGTCACGCGCCTGCAAGCCACGGGCGTCTTGAGTTTTTAGGTGAGCGTTTGGCTGTTTTTAAAATTTACAGATTGTGCTTAAACCCGCCGAAAACTTTGAACCTCGCTGGATTAATTTGAGGCTCCGCAACATCCTTCAGAAACTCCACCTTCTTCAGAAATAGAACGCCGTTTCATGTTTGCATTCTGTTCACCCTTAAAGACAAAAGGCTTAAGCATCTCATAAATATAAAGAAGGAAATTGCCGTCATGTACCCCACTGTCACCACTAATCATGAGATTGAAACTTTTTTTAAACGTCCGCAATAAACTGTTGAAACTCAGTTATTATCGTTTTCGACTCTTGTTCGTTTATTTCGAGTTGACATACGATTTTTGCATATAGTTTCTTATTTGTGCTCCAACCGCCATAAAAAAAAAGCAATTGCAAGAGACTGTGATGTCTTTTTGCTCAAGAAGCGCAAAGCACGCGGGGATAATACTTAGTCATTTGTCCCTTTGCAGTTCGCATTTCGGGTTCGAAAGCGTTTACCGACATTAGCATTTTTGAACAGATGAGACATCGAATGCCGCCGTCTTGCTTTTTAGAAGAGGTATATACGCACAACGGTATTTTTGATTGTAACACCAATTTTCATTGCGACCGATTGGCTATTAGCCGTTGCGAGGGGTCGCATTTTTTACGTCAATTTAAGTCTCAAAGTGCCAGCCGCCTTTAACGCCTAAACGGCGTCACAAAAGTCACGTCAATATTGGCGTGACTTTTGTAATGCAGATATCTGCGTGACATGTAACGCCGCGAGTAGCCGTTAAAAAAGTGGCACCTTTTCACGCCAAAATAGCCGTTACCGAACTAAAATTGTAACGCCTACACGGCGCCACAGAAGTCACGTCAATATTGCCGTGACTTTTGTAACGCCAATATCGGCGTGACATGTAACGCCGCGAGTAGCCGTTAAAAAAGAGGCACTTTTTCACGCCAAAATAGCCGTTACCGGACTAAGAGTGTAGACGTGGAACAAAGTTAACACCGATGAATATGTGCAAAGTGGGACTATTTAGACACCAATTTGACGAATGTGTCTAATGGTACCGTCATTTGTGACAGGAAATCTGAGGAAATCACATTTTACATCACATCTGTCGTTCTGCGTCGGAACCACCTATCTCTTTAGAAACTCGCGTCGTCTGCGAGCAGTGCGCAGAGGAGAAATAATGTAGCAACCAAAAATAATTTAGGAAATCGTCTTTTTTTTTTTTTTTTTGTCTTTCGTTCGATCTTTGAGATAAAGTATGTCCTCGGTCGCGAGCCCGTCCGAGTCAGATGCAAAAATATGCTGCCGCCGAGCACGCCTTGATCGAGAGCCGGTCGCCTCGGAGTCCAGTCGATAAAAGGGGAGGTGGCGAGCTCCGAGAATAGGGATGTATGCAAAGCTTCTGGAAGTGACGCAACGCGTTTGCCTAACCGGAAGATTATTTCCGCCCCGGAACTCTTCGGAGACAGGGGTGGAGGGGGGTCAAAAGAGGCCCCGAAGTGAAACTGCAGGAGCAGCTCCGTGTCTTCCTTTGTCGCTTCCGTCGTGGCAACCTTGACACAAACCGGAAATAGAATATATCTCGACCGAAAAGCAATACCGGGACCAGGGTGAAGGAGCCAGCCGGGGTATACTGCGGTGCTTTGGGGCGTAACAAGCGGGAAGTTGGGCGGTGCTGACGCTGACGCCGATGCGGCAGAGAAAGCGATGACGACCCGGTAGCCTCCTCGGTTTCGGTGGGGAGCCCGCTGGATTATCTGCGCGGATTCAGGGCGCTTCCTTCCGATGGAAGGGGGAAAATGGACAACAGCTGAGGGGGGTGGGATTGGGGAAGACGGAGAAGACATTTTGCGGTGATCAAAGCAGCTCACGGAGAAAGAGCGAGCCCGTATAAATGCGCACAATGGCTGCAGTCATTGTGCGCATTTATACGGAGGCCTATAGACCTTTCCAGCGGCAGTTTCGAACGAAGCGATTTACAGCGCGCGTCCCTAGTTTTGAGAGTGTACGTCAGTGTTGCCCGACTGTGCTGGGCTGCGGGTTTTCTCTTCAGTGGGGTGTCGCAGCCTGCGTAGGCGCAATACGGGATGTTGGGGGCCGCTAAACTGCCGCGTTTACTTTTCCTTTGTGTTCTATGGCGAATAGAATTTCTCGAGGTTTTTAACAAAGCATTGTACTATATTTGGAAGCAAAAATAAACAAATCAACAAACAAAAATAAACAAATGCAGTTGGAATGTTTGTTTCATTTTATGTTGATATTTTACTGCGCCATACAGTCAGCTGTGTCAATCTACAAAGGTCTAAACTGTAAAAAATATTTGATCACATAGTATAGCTGAAATGCATGGGTATTTACCGCTCACAACATGAAATTCAATGAGTCTCATCAGGCGAACAACATATAGTGTACGTGCCCTACGGTGCAGCGTTCTACGAATAAGATTTATTTTGAGAAAGATCTCAAATAACACAGCATGTCCCATATACAGTGTCGACGAGTCACTTCACGACGATCAGACGGAATCCGACTTGGCTTTGGGAACGTTTTGAAGAGAGCTGCTTTTTCGTACATATAAACATCTTAACAAGGCTTGTTTGCACGACGCAATGCATATTGAACCGAGATATTTTTTTCGCTCAGGCAGCTCTACCTCCAGCAGTTGCTCGGACAAAACGTCACACTTTCCAGATAGCATACAGGACAACCTCGGCAAGTCACATATCTGCCGCCTTTGACCCCAAAGCAAATGAACGGACTTTTGCTGAAAAGTAACAGATTACTTTACTCGTTGCGTTAAAATTACTTTCACGTTAACTTTTTTCGTGCACTTATCCAGAAAACAATAGAAACAATTTTGATATTTTTCAAAAATGTTCTGAAACACTACTTTTCATTTCTCATAGTCCCGTATTATGGTAGTCCTTGTAAAAATCAAATATTGTATTTATGAGGAAGAGTGTAGGTGCACTCCGTTAACTTGTAAGCTGACAACGCACCAAAAGCTGCAACCACACCCGCCATATCGCTAGCTTACGGCCTCCAGAAATGATCCCTGGAATTGTGCAGACAACGCTAGTGGTGTGCATGCTCAGTAGCATGCGTCTACCTCCGCTACGAGATTCGGAGCTAAAGAAGCAATCTACGAAAGCTTCATTTTGACACGGGTGTTTCGCCTAGCTGTTATTCAAAAGAAAAGGAAAAACCTGGTTCTAACGTTACAATGCATAGCCAATGCAGAATGCAGGTGTCCCAGCTTACCTTGATGTGCTTCCGTAAAGCAGAGTTTGTTGTTCTTTCTGATAACAAAGTGTTTTTTTTTCGTTCTTTTTTGTAAGCAAAGTATTTACCGAAACTCTAGGTTTCCGTTCTCTTTAATTACCTAAATTTTGAACATCTCATTAAGAGATGGCCATGGAGACGACGGACATTCCATGACCGAAACCTCAACCAGTCAGAGAAAAGTTGCGGTTACGGGTTATCGATCGTTCATCGGTTCTTACTTTCATACCAATATTCATGGAGGCCAGGAGACGGGAGGGCATAGAGAGCGAGAGAAGTGGTAGCCATCGGTCTCGCAAAACAATAGAGGATCACACCACTTTTACGCGTTCTCTCCCTCCCTCTCTCTCTCTCTCTGTCAGCACTCCTTAGATGGCCTACCCTCTCCCCCCCCCTCCTCTTTATGTTGACAGTTGATTGTAAAGTGAGGAGAGGACTGCCCAGACAAGTAAACCAAAATAAGTATTGTCCGTACCGTCGAAGACTATGCTCTTAGCCTCGCGCCGGCCGCTTTTCAGCCGTGCCTCAAGAGCGTGCTTGAATACAGTAGCGCACATCAAAGACAAAGGAAATTCGACCCTTTCGCGCGAGGCTACACCGTCGGTTACGCGAGTTGTGAGCCCGCGAATCGAGGGGGTACGGATCCGCGTTTGTTGTCTCTGCAGGTGGCGGGAGACGTCGAAGAAGTTGGAAAGGGTAAAACGGTGTAAAAGGGAAAAACAAATAAACACGAAGAGCTTTTCCTGCCCGTGAAAAGAAGAAAAAAACACGACGGAAGGCGACGAAGAGCTTACACGGCGTTGTCTTACTTGATCCTTATCTTTCGTATATGTGTACATGCCTTGTCTTTTTTCTAGGGGTTATAGTGACCGGTCATACAATACATCGCATTTTCTTTTCGGCGATTCTCCCTTTCCTGATGTTTTCTATTTTTTGAACATGTTTTTTTATGCTGCTGAATGTTCTGCTCGTATCGTTCCAGTTACTGTATTATGCCCATATTTTAAAAAGTAACGAGTAATTAAAGTAATCCGTTACGAATATTTTGTAACGAAGTTACATTACAAATTCTTCCGAAAAAAATGAAAGCCGTTTACAACTCCCTGTAACGCCGAATTAGAGCGCAGCTCTTGAGGAGGAGGGGAAGGCACCGGGGGGGGGGAGGAGGGTCACGTGGTCTCGGGGAGGGGGTCACGTGGCCCGGGGGTCACGTGGCCTCGAGAGAGGGGATTTTCCCGCTAAATTTAGCGGGAAAATTTTCCGCTAAATTTAGCGGGGAAACTTTTCCGCTAGATTTAGCGGGAAAAGATTTCCCGCTAGATTTAGCGGGGAAATTTTAATTTTTTCCGCTAAATTTAGCGGGGAAACTTTTCCGCTAGATTTAGCGGGGAAAATTTCCCGCTAGATTTAGCGGGGAAAATTTTCCGCTAGATTTAGCGGGGAAAATTTCCCGCTAAATTTAGCGGGAAAATTTTTGCTAGATTTAGCCAGGAAAATTTTCCGCTAGATTTAGCGGGGAAAATTTTCCGCTAGATTTAGCAGGGGAAAAGGTTCCGCTAGATTTAGCGAGGAAAATTTTCCGCTAGATTTAGCGGGGAAATTTTTCCGCTAGATTTAACGAGAAAATTTTCCGCTGGATTTAAGGCAATTACGCGCATCCGCTGCGGTTACGCCGACGGCGGCGGCGACGCGTCGCCGTCGCCGTCGGCGTAACCGCGCGGCGTCGTCGCCGTCGGCGTCCGGCGTCGCCGTCGGCGTCGCCGGGGCGACGGCGACGGCGACAGCCGCTCAAGCCGGAAACGGGCGCCTAAGAGCTGCGCTCTAAAAGTCACAGGTAATAACAAAATTACTTGAAAAAGTAACAAATTACAAGTAATCCGTTACTTGTAACGGATGACTTCCCCAGTCTGCCTATCATCTATTTTTATCGAAAAACGGGAACATAGCCGGGAAGGATTTTCGGAGATTATCTCGACGGAAATAATCCTTGAAGGACGTCGAACGGTCCGCGTCGCGGGCTGCTTGACGTTCGCTGTCTTCCTTTGTTTCCCGCGAAGGCCGAGCAGGCTACAAGCTCTTGTATTCCCTGGCTCTCACAGTGGAAGATAACAAAGAAAGGGCAAGCATCCTAAAAAGACATATAAAGTAAAAACTTTCATGGAAAGCCGGAGAACCCCGAAGACACAATGCAGGTGGGGTGTCGCGCTGACAGGGTTTCCGCAGCTCACACGGGTGGCGGAATTTTATGGCTGAAAGAGGTCGCCCGAATCGCAAAATTGCGGCGGCTAGAGAACTTTTTATGCAAAGGTTTGTAGCTTGCATTGACTTCAGATTTTGCGGTGGTATGTGCGTCCACTCAGCAGACGCTTCGTTGTCATGGTGAACGTGGCCATATTAGACGGACTTCATCTTCCGGAAAGACGCAACGCTGTGGCAAGATCAGGTGCCTGTTTGGGTTATTTCGCCGTACGTTTCAATAGGCGGAAGGCGAACAAAAACAGTTCGTATTAAGAACTTAATGCCGATGGCTAATTTTCTGCCGCGCCTAATCTTTTGCCTTTACAAAAATATATCAATGCGTTTCAATTGAGTTTCGAATGTACTCTATAAGAATACATTAGAAAACTCCATTTAAACTCATTGATCATTTTTGCAAGGGTGACAAGCCTTATACGGAAAGCATGTATTTTTATTAATCCGTTGGCCGCTTTTCTTTCCTGGAACGTGGGCAAATATCAAACTGCCGAGTCTAAAAGAAAAAAAAAAGTTCGTCAGCTTCATAGATGATGCAAAAGGAGACATAGTTTACGAAAGACGTCTTACAAATCATCTCTCTTGTCTGCTCATCCCATCCGAAGATGTTTTGTAGAAAGACAATTCGTCCCAGACATCTCTTCGCAACGAATTTAGATTGTGACCTCCTCCTTGCTTGGGATTACCGTTCATGTAACGGAATGGTTTGGACAACAATGTCCTGACATGATTACTATCTTTAGAGCTCCAGAAAAGTGCCTTCACTTGGATACAAGTTATTGAAAATTGTAGCTTACATTTACCAAAAAATAAATATGCACCTATATTTTCTACCACACGAAACGTGCTTTTTACTTACTTGTGGTTACCTGTACCTACGGACTTTACAGCTCCGGTTCTTGCCATGCAACTAGACAGTGCTCGAAGAACGCGTTTATGTCACATGTAGAAGTATGCTTGAGACATTCAACACTATAGTGAAATGACCCTGGCACACATCGTGTGATTTACTTGTAATTACAGGACACCCTCGGGCACGTCTCCTATAGTGTCATTTAACCGCAGAGTCCTTTAAAATTTTCTATTTCATCGGTGCGTGGCTGAGCAAAAAAATGAAAAAAAGCTCCTCTGGTCTTTTTGGTTTTGGCAACTCATCTGCTCACATAAATATTGCGGGATCCAAGGAGCCCCAGACAATGACTTTCCTAACCTCAAGTGATTATAAGGGTTTGAAAGCCCACATAAAGCGACGTTTCTCGGGAAAATATGTTGGTGTGCTTTCTTTTTCTTCATCTCGTTATGCAAGCAAGATTATCGAGAGCACGCGGCTTAAATTAAGAAAAAATAGTACCCAAAAAATGGTTTCCCCCGTGTAAGCACATTTTGTCGAACTCTGGCGATAACGAGGAAAGTCTCGTAACAGTAAAAATAAAGAAAGTGCCGGCTCCAGTGCTGCATAGAGAGGGAACCCGTCGCAATCCATTACGCGTTACATTAATCTTCGTTGCACTATTACAGAGACTAAATCGGAGCAACACGTAGTGTTAAGAAGAAAAAATATATCACCCGGAGTTCTGGGTGGTATTCGCTTTGTAGATATCGCTTCAAATCGTGTAAATGTTTTTTTGTTTTTTTTTTCACTAAATTTGGGAACGAACGTGCATGTTTAGCTGCGTCGAATTTTTCACCGCGGTCGATTGTCGCAGTGTGCAGCACGACTCATCGCAATCGGATGTTTTACCCAGTCATCTCAGGTAGAAATCTGCAAGGACCGCGGTTCATGCTAAACTACATTTGCGCCTTTAAACTTCTACGCGTGCAGCTAATGATCTGCGCGAACCTCGCTTGGGAATTCACGACGGAGGCCTAAAAAATGATAATTTGAACGACACTTGATCTTTCAACTTCTCCAAGCATGAGTGAAAAAAAAAAAGTGTCGTTTTTATCTTAAATAAAGTGGCACAGCTGGATACGGAGTAAACATTTCGTAACATCGTCAGCACACTAAAGTGTTGCGGCTAAACTTCAACGAAAACACGACGGCCGAGTGCTCATTAGAGAGCGCAGCTCGGTCATGACGTTGACGCTCCGACAAATATTATTCAAGCAGAGGTGATCAAGTTAGGGTCGAAATGTTTTCAGAACCCTGTGACCCGCACTTCGAGGACTCGATTCGCGAAAGCGGCCTTTTCGACGACAGCCAAACAAACCACGTATATCTCTCTCTGGCTACTTTCAAGGTTGTGGTTCTTTTCTTCACTCTTCCATGGCATTTCACCCCCGACACGGTAAGCTTTTATTTATCAATATCGATTCAGTGCTGGCTCTCCGGCTCAAATGCGCTTATGGTCACTGAGAGCTTAGGAAATGCCGGGTGTAGCGGGTCTCGAGCACGTGCACAATCTTACAATCACGAGCACCTTACAAAGAACATTCTTGCATTGCCGGGTAAGAATTCCGAACAACGAATCACAAAGCAAGAAACGTAAATATAATAAGCCCCGCTCCCCCCCCCTCCTCGTTATTTTTTTAAAGATGACAATGACCATAGTTAGCTGCATCCGGACTTTATTCGAAGGCTTTTATCGCGCATGTTTAAAAGTGCTTAAATTATTTAACCCCTTGTCGTCGAGACAATTTCGAGAGTGTGAGCGAACTAATTATGAGACTCGTTGAAGCAACGCGCAGAAACGCACTCACATACGTGTGACATTGCGCGGGATTATTGCGATTCTGATAGAGGAGCTGACTGATGCTCATGTTCAAGCGTACATACCCACACCTCCAGCCGCTATTGTGATTGGAAAGCGGCGACGATTTTAATAGGTAGCGCGATAATATATGAAAATAGGAGCATCAGACGTTCGCGTCTAATTCAAACATCCCCGTCGCTAGATTCTACTGATTCTACTGTAGCCACCTCCCCCCCCCCCCCTTCCCCCCTCATTTTGAAGAAAAACTTTATTCCAACAAGATATGAAACCTCAAGCTTCCGTTGATTTCAACGGAAAATGGAGGTTCTAAATTAAAACTTTCAAAAGTGCGAAATTACTTTGTACCCCTCCTCTCTTTTAGAATAAATTGCCTTTTTATGCGCACGTATACCTCCTCAGAGCACGTGGTTTGACAAAGAGCCTTTCTGAGATTCATACCGCAGCGAAAGCAGGGAGCAGTGCGAAATTAAAAGTGAAAGTTGGATCGGGGAATGCAATCGTCTCTTGTCTTGGCGCATTTCTGTTTCTACTGGAATGCAATTAAGGCCACATTTGTGGCACGGAAACAAGAGATGAATCTGAATCAGTCAATTAGCCTGAGTCCCCGTGATTTGTTTTATTTGTCACAACTTCTCGCTTGTATACAGATAGCTCTCCGCATATGCGTAAGGGGTCTGGGCGAGAATTTCCATAGATCAAAGTCGAGGGGGTATGTTTTTTGGCCATAGTCGCGCCAAATGCTGCGTTGTATCAACTCGCGTGAGCCCCGTGATGCGGTTTCCGTTAATCTCAAACATATAGCCACTCTGCTAACTTGCGTAAACTTTTCCAAAGTTATCCTGTAGAAATCAGAAACGCACAGGAAGCAATCAAGGGCGGCAGTCGTGGGGACTTTCAATTTAGTACACGGAACCGCGCACACACGCCGCTTGTGTGGTAGCTCAAAGGCGGGTTTATTTAGGAATTCGTTTGCTTCAAGAGGAACACTTCCTTGACTTCAATCGACACCAACAAAGTATGTTCGCGAAAAAAAAAAAGAATGAAAAATGCTAGCTTCAAATAAACAAGAATTATTTCTCCGTTTTCTTTTTTTATTCCTTGCGGCGTTCACTTTAGCCGTGCGGTTGACTCCCAAAGTCTCGACAGAAACCCCGAGCACGCAGCGCGCCTTTCCGCCAATCTGCGTTCGTCCTTGATCTCACGGTCGGAACTTGGTATGAGAGTCGTCGGCAAATCCGCACTCACAGACAAGCTGAAAGTCGTAGGGTCGGCTCAGCCGCCGAAAAAGGCGACTTGGCTATTGACGTTTGCCACACTTGGTGCCGCGCGATCTTGGAGGAGAACGCATCGGACTGGAAAGAAAGGTTCAAAAGCCTCTATTTCGGTCTTGACTCCTCGACGGCACTCCCGAGAGCGTCGGCGCACGACAAATTCTCGGCCCGGTTCTAAGACGGACGGCTCCACTCGGCACGTCTTGGCCCGCTTTTCCCGGGCTTTCTTCTCGGCGGTCTTCTCGAACTGTGCCTTTCTTCGCGCCCAGTCGACGAACGAGCGCGAAGGAGTCCCAGCGCCGTGATCGCCGTCATAAAAAGGAGGCCTAAGATGTATAGGGAGGTGCTCCGGGCGCATGCGCTGGCTAAGGAAGAGGCTTCTGCAGAAGGCAGCAGACCCATTCTTTTCCATTTAGAGGCAGTCCGTGGTGTGCGCAGCTCGGCTCCAAAGGTTTCGTTTGTTTTGGGTATGCGCTTCGGGATTTGTAGCACGAAAGCTCCGTGTGTGTGTGTGTCCGTTGTTGGAGGTCCGGTAATGCGCGAGCTTCGAGACAGCCTTGGGACAGTGCGCGGGGGGCCATTAGCGTGGAACGCACGGTCAAAGTCGCCATGTATGGTCAGTCCGGGTTAACGTATGGGCGTGTCGAGCAAGAGGCAGTCTTGAGTTGTCAATTATAATGTTGAGATAAAACTGATGTCGTGTCTTTTCTAAAAGAGCTACGAAGCGACTGTGTGTAACCTCAGGCCGCGACTGATGCATCCTTTAATAGAACTTCGGACGGAACGAAAAAATGTTTTTGTCAGGTTCGTTTATGAACGTCGTCTTTTTCTATATGCTTAAATAATATCGCTTTTGTATGTTCTCCAAGAAATCAAAGTCTAAAAAATGAATAAAGTTTTCGTCAATACAACTTATTTTTATTTTCGTGGCCGAGGTAGAAATTACATCCCACAGCTAATCTGAGCAAAAACTCGTGCGATTGTGCAAAAATAGTATGCCTTGCTTCGAACGCATCAAGTAAATTGAATTATATTTTTACAGAGGATTCGATTTCCGACCTTCCCTCGTCCTTCAAGCTTGCTTGCCGATCCCTGGTTTCAGGTACCACAAAGCAGTGCGATGCGACTGCATGCTCTATGTTTAAATAAAATCAACGAACCTTAGTAAAACGAACATAACGAGTACTTTCAACTAATAAGTGATAATTTCCCATGTATCAACAAAATACCACTTTACCATTTGAAATGGGGGCGCTAGGTAACCTAACTTAGCGCGCAACCAAGCGCGCAAAACGTATCGTGTAGCCAACACCTTACTCGGGTGTTTCTTAAGGCTCTCGACAACTTTCTGATTCACACCTCAGACCTTAAACAAATAATTAAAAATTTAGCTAATTAGATTTAATTAATAAAATAACTCGACGCACTAAGAAAATTTCGTACACTTTCGTTAGACGCTTGCTAACAATAGACAGTTGGTGTCAATCCTGCAAAAGGCTCCAGGGTTTTTCTTTTCATTTTTTTTTCTTCAAATTTGGTGCAAATTACCTGGGACACATTGTATATTCACGGAAAGCTTAAGAAACGGATGGAGTGGTGAGTTCCGATAATTTTATTATCTCTCCGCAGCAAACGAAATTTCCGCATTAGCCTATAAGGCACGCCGAAGAAACAATCACGACGCGAGATGTGTGAGCATATAGTACATGGGCCATACACTGCACTTCTGAAGTTTTGAGCAATCGGTTTCTGCAATTTTCGAGTACCGAGAAAAAAATTAAAGTGAACAGTGCGTTTTTTGGGTATACTAGTACTGGTAACCTGGGTGCTTTAAAATAATGGTGAAAGAAATCTAATTTTCTTTCAGCTTCTGAACATCTACCACATCAATTTATTATGAGTAAATTGTCACACATTGCACTCCGTGTCAATCGCATTGCTTATGTTGCATTCTTAGCAATACTATGCTTGAACTCATATGTGGAAAGTTCCTTTTGAAATAAAACACGAGTTTTCAAATTTCGCTTAAATAAAGATTTCTAATAAGATAAAAGGTTAAGCGTTTTTGAAATTATGATACCACGCCTTGTGCTATACGAGCTGTGATCAAAAATTTCCAAGACTGATTTGCAGCTTAAAAGGAGAGGGCAGCACAGTGATGCACACGCAGCAGTCGAACGGAGGGACCTTCCCTCGTCATTATGCCAAATGGCGTCGCTTTGGGAAGATTTGGAACTGCGCTGCACGAGTTCGTTTGACCACATGCACGAGCATAATGGCGATCTCTCCATATAGACTGCAAACTAAAGCGAGAGCGAACATCAATTTTACGTCAAACTCGGCAAATCTAAAACAGAGACCTCTGAAATGACTTAGAAGGCTTATGTCGAAAAAGCAGTGAGGTGTGCGAGGTTTTGAGTGGCACTCGCGCCTCAAGAATGGCAGAAGGTCACTGAAGTCAAGGAGAGGTCGGATAAAGTCGCCCTACCAATCTTCGTCTTCCAGCGATGTTCTGCCGTTCCTGAAGCGTGAGTGCCTCCTAAAACACTTGGCGAAATTCACCGTTTTTTTGACTGAAGCCTGCTGAATAATTTTTAAGGTTTCTGTTTTATATTTGCAGGACTTTGACGCAAAATTGATGTTCGCTCTCGCTCTGGTTTGTAGTCTATGCTGAAATCACCATTGTGCCCATGCACGTGATCACAAAAAGTCGTGTGGCGCAGCTCCAAATGCTCACAAAGCGACGCCCTTTAGTGTAACGAGACACGAAGGTCCCTTCTGTCGAATGCTGCGCGCGCATCGCTGTGCTGCCCTCTCTTTTTACGCTACAAAGTCAGTCTTGGAACTTTTTGATCACAGCTCGTACTTTCTGTTTCTAATATAATTTCTCTTGTGACATTTTTTTTCTGGGTTTTAAAACTGTTAATGTTTTTGCAAAAAATATTCCAAAATGGGGAATCTGTTCTGAAGTCTTTATTAAGACTTAACACATCACAGGTAGCAGTAACTCAAAAAACATTTTCTCGCGTGTACCCGTGGTGCATTCCGTGTAGATGATCCGGAAGTTTAGTTAATACAGAAGATGCCACTCATAGGAGTGCCAATGCTCAATGTTTTACTTTAGCTGTTATTCTTATTGTGTGAAGTAGGAGTAAACTTTTCATAGCGTTTAAGCATTGAAATTTTCAACAGCTATGCAATTTCTGAAACAGTAATATCTATACCTTTCACGCTTTAATTTAACATTTTTTATGCTCTGTGAGAGAAAGTGGTACGATGTGAGAGTCGCACGATATCTAATTTTCTTGACAACCTGTTTAGTATAACGGCGTCTCATTAAGGTTTAAAAATGTTGAGATAAAGTTCACCAAGAGTCTTGTTCAGAACGCTCTTAATTGGTTTCGTGGAGAAAATGTTTTTGTTTCTTTTGTGATAAAAGTTGGATTAACTTTCGGAGACGCTAAGCTCTCGTTGAAAAAGAGGATCACACAATTTTCGCGTCCTAATGGCAGGCCGTTGGATCGACTCGAGGGATTATCTTCCTTGGCCGCATCCAGAACACCGCGCCTTATCCGGAGGCCAAAGTCCATGGAGCGTATAATGAATTGCGCCTTGATGTCGCCGTCAGTTGAAGCGGATTTCTACCGAGTAACCTTGTTTCACGACATAAGCCTCTCCTATCTTATGATTTGTTTAATTATTCTGCTCATCGTACAAGAGATCGTAGCACAGTTGAAGTTCAATCAGTGGATAGAAATCAAAAATAGACAAAACAAGAATAACAAGAATTCTGCGAACAAACTAATCGCAAAATCAGTATAAAAACCATAACTGAAAAAAAAATCCATGAGTGTTTTATTTCAATTCAATAAGGTCTAAGTGACAAGAAACTTTCAAGTGATCTATTGCTGACCAAAATAGTACTAGTGGAAAAGATTGTCGGTGTCATGTTTTTCGCCATACGGACAATGTAAACTTATTCTTGCCTACACATGCTATAATGCACATTAATTCGAATAAAACGCAATTGGTGCAAACATTTACGGTGCATTTATTTCAGATGTCTAAAACAAAGCATTTGAATAATTCAGAACGTGACACTGCCCGGTACATATTTTATAAGTGTACAGGAAGATTTTTAAGCATATGAATTTCGAATAGACTGTTTTGTTTTGTTTTATTTGTATACGAGCTTTAAGCAGTGCATGTGTAAATCCAAACCGCTTGACGAAGGGTCCTATAAACTTAGAGAAACGCGTTTCAACTATATCAGATGTTCAGGCTCGTTCACCCCACACGTGTTCGGAAATGGCGTTGCAACTGCGCTTTGTCTGTCCACCCACGCTTAACTCAGGATTTAGTCCTATACGAAACCTATGAGTAATCGTACCAAATATCTACGATTAACACATCCTATGAAACGTAACTAAAAAAATCCCTGCCATGTTTTCTTTCTTCTTTTTTTAAATTTTAGCGAGCAGATACAATGAGTCTAATCCAACCGGGGCATATAAAAATCTGGAAATTAGAGCAGCTAATCGTGGCAACACTTATTTCCAAACATAAATGCATTTAATGCAATTTCAACAAAGTTTTGTTTGTTTTCTATCGCTCCTTTATAAAGAAAACTGTAAGTGTTAATGAAGAAACGTTTGAACATATAGGGCGCTTGTTTTGCGACAAATTCTTTGGAAATCTGATATGTTATGCGGTAATCCCACTTTCCGCTTTGTTCAATCATTATACACGATGAAACACAGTATAATGCTACTTCTTTGTAACATAGCGGCACCTACTATCAAACGTTAAAACGTTAAAAACCATGAGAAGATTTACGCAGGCCGCCTTACCTTCGGCGATAACCTTGTATTTGTCGATTCACGCGAGCCTGGATAAGCTCTGTTCATCCCGCAACGCACGACATTCCTCAAATGAATCTCGAACGCTGAACGTCCGAGGACGGCGAGCACAGAGTTCGTACGACACACCAGAGAGGGTATATCACCCCTTCTTCAAACTGTGGTCTTTCTCACCTTGTCGATGGTTTCTGTGGGATTCGAGCTTTTTCGTATTCGCGTGGGGCATTTCTACCGGGAGAAGCAGGCGCCGCGGCGGGTCGACTCTTTCCAAAACGACGCGTTTGAAGTCCATTGCTCACCGCGACCGAATGGCATATTCTCGAAACCGTACTCAGCATCGTGCATGCCCGCGCCTCGCACAGCGGCTGCCGTTGTCGTTGGTTTTTTTGCGGCGCGCAACCTCCGGGCGACAACATCGATCATCGCTCCTCGATGCTGTCGTAAACCAGCAAACTCCTTTAGGCTCTTCCCTTGACGGGCAACAAATCGGCGCCAGCAAGCAGAGCACAGGCTGTGGAGCAGGAGGCTCAGTCGCGAGTCGCAGTTCCAATCTCGTGGCTGTCAGTTGCAGCTAGGACATCGCCTCGTCGCGTTCTCGCTCGGGCAATTCGACGAGGCGATCGCCGCAGCGCTTCTTGCCCCCTTTGCAGCGTCCCCGCTTTTTGGGGCGATTGTTTGTGTTCTCTAACCTCAATCGAGCAGAACGGCCGGTTGCGTTCGTTTTTCAAACTTGCTTCAGCTTTTGCCAGGTGAGCCTCACTGTGGCTGCGTCTATGATGCATTTATACGAAGGTTATGCAAAGTTATGGACATTATAGTATAACCTTCGTAAGCACAATCCAGTAAATTACATAATTCTAGAAATGTGGTGTCATGGTGTTTGTTTTTTCTCCGTTAATAATAACACGATGATTCCTTTTGATTCTCAGAACTACCTGACATGGTGGAACAAATGCTCTATAGAGGTGGCTTTAATTTGTATGCTATATTTTTTTTCATTTCAAACGAAATTTCACAATAAAGTTTTTTTTTTTTCGAGGAGTAGCTTGTCAAATTTCCGAAAATGATGCCATGACCATCATACTGTTGCGACATGTCCACGAATCCAGCTAGAACTGCTGTTCGAATAGGTGTCTAAGTATGGTTATTTCTGTTTTAAAATAAACACTTCATCCACATATTGAAAATGGTCGCTCACACTTATGATTTATTCCTCGTCTTTCTCATATTCACTACATACTGCTTTCTTTGTCACTTCCTCCGCTTCACCGCCATAAGCATTCCCTTAGTATCCGAA
The DNA here is from genome assembly GCA_037355805.1 of Ixodes ricinus. Taxonomy (NCBI): domain Eukaryota; kingdom Metazoa; phylum Arthropoda; class Arachnida; order Ixodida; family Ixodidae; genus Ixodes; species Ixodes ricinus. The sequence goes on from JAZHYW010012091.1 coordinate 20,502, forward strand.
AGGGATAAATGCTTGTCATCGTCATCAAAGAGTCTAACTCGCCCCGAGCTCCTAATGCCATGCACAAACCCCCACCGTGGAACCGCAGCCCAAACGACAAAAAAGAAAACACCGACATCACAAACAAAATGTGAGTGTATGCGTGGTAAAGGGGGGGGGGGCGGTGCGTGAGCGTGCGCTAGTGCGCGTGCGTTGGTGTGTGCGTGAGTGCGTGACTCATGAGTGTGATAGTGCGTGAGCGAGCGAGCTAGCTTGCTAGCTAAGGCTGAGACTGCTTGTTTGGGGTGCGCCAAATAACCTTGCACTACCGCAACATGGTCACGTTGAAAAAAAAGAAGCGTGGTCACTGTTCTACGGACAAAGGTTTGGCCTCAGGCGACAGAGCATTGATAACTTTGCCGGACGCAATAAGCTAGTGGTCCCTTTTTGGGGGACGCGAGCCCTTCCAACTAGGACATCGCACCCAGCCTCCCAGAGGGAAGCTGAGCTGTCCTTTATTGGACAAGTCATTCAGGGGAAGTGCGAAGACCTCGCCTTGGGACAAACGACTCCGGAACGACAGAGTGGGGACCACTTTTCCGCTTTGTTACGCAAAGAGAAGATGTTTGCCCTCGCTCGCGGAGCATGTAGTGTCCCTGGGACATGACGCATCTCAGTGGCGTCTACTTTCTGACAGGGCGTTCTTCTGCCCAAGCTCTTTCTTCCGAGGGGGCGCTTGCTCGGGGTACGAAAGAAGACTGCGCGGATGACGGGAACTGAACAGCCTTTTCGCGCCATAAAGAAGGGCCCGCCTTGTTCGTCCCTTCTTGCGCAACTCGATGTCCCGACATGCGTGTGTTTAACTGCCCAATGTGCGCTGATGGTCCACGCCCGTGAGGAGAAACTTACAGACAAGTTAGTCTTGCGTGCTGTTCGTTTCTTTTTTTTTTTAGTGCGTGAGATGATTGCGCAGATGTGTCTCGGGCATGGAGGCAACCTAGCAAGGAAAAAGAAAGTGAACTGGGTATTTGGGGTCTTTCCGCCTGCTACTATATACGTGCCAGAATATTTTATGAAGAGGGAGAAGTCTGCACCTCGATGTTATGCAACCTGTCCGCCCATAAGCTGCACTTTGGTCTTTCCCTTCAATATCTATGAGTTTTCTGGCACTGTGCTGGTTCCTATTTTCACGGCTTTCTTTCGTCTTGTTCGCTTTTAGTGGAATATCTAATGACTGCAGCATCATTTCCTTCAGCTGGCTTCCACTGCTCATACATCATACAGAAGACACGTCTGCCAATACGAGTCGTGGCACTATTCATGGTTCGAATGCCACGTGCCAAGTTTTCCTGAACTCATCGACATGCGGCATTCGAAGCACGGATCTCGTGGTGACTCCTGTTCAGAATCTGTTTGGAGACTATCTTTGTATCATTTATAAACAGTGTCACCCAGGCTTTATATGAACTGAATCTACGAAATGTTTTGTTACAAAAAAACAATGACAACAACAACAAAAAGAGTGTAATCCACTGAAAGTTAATTGGACTTTGGTGCCTAAGGGTCCTCGACATTAGAAATATATTAAAGTCGTAAAGACCGCAACCTACATTCCCAGACAGTATGAATTTTTTATAATATTTGTTTCCTCCAGAATGAAAATCTTAGAATGCGTATAAAATCAAATAAGTAAAAAAAAACAAAAAAAAAACGACAAAAAAGCTCAGTAAAAAAGACAATGTTTTAACGAATGTTAATAAAATCATCTTATCGAGACGCCGTAATAATTCTGAAACCGGCTTTATCCATATCGCAACTAAGTCAGCACATGGCGTTAAAAACAAAAACGCCTTCCATCTTTGAATAGCTAATATTCAACAACACAAAAATAAAAAATAAAAGATTAACAGAAGGTAGTAAAGCGCGAGGAATCGGAAAAGAGGGGAGAAGCAACATTTGGGATAACTAAACGCCCCTTATCAGCAGTGAGCACGACTGATGAGTCGTCGAGCAGCCATGCCCCCGCAAAAGGAGCGCGATTTCTGGAAGCAACCACCGAGTAAAGCGGCAAAGTTGCGCTCAGTGGCATGCGAATACGTTGCTTGGAGTGTGTGTTTTCATCTCCGGGCCGGGGGGGGGGGGGGTTTAAAGTAAATACAGCAGGCAAAAAAAAAGAAGGGGAAGGGGGGGGGGGTAAACCGCCAGTATGCGTTTCTGGGCATTATTTCGGGCCTGCCGCCGGGAGAAGGAGACAGGCGAGGCTGCTTATGCAAATTCCAAAAGCTCTCGGCGTGGCACCCTCGTCGATCATGCACGCTTTAGACAGCCGGTGTAAGCCTCGTCTGCAAAGGTGAGTGGAAGACGGCTACGTTAATAGCGGCAATTAACGTCGCTGCCGCCTCTCCTTTACTTTTTTCTGCTTTAATGACGGGTCTTCAACGAGAACATTAAATTATAAATAGGGAGAGGTAGCTGGAGCCACGCTGTGCCAATGCCGCCCCTCTGCATGAACCCGGCACTAGGCAGCATGGCGCGCTCGTGCCCAGCAACGCATTTGCTACCGCTTTTCTTTCTTTTTTTCCGTTCATATCACCATACTAGAGTATGAGGGCCGGCCCCTGAAACTAGGGTCATTACGACAGTCAGAATGGGCAACGTGATAGAAGGAAACCTTTGCTTCCCCGTTGAGTTGCTTCCATGACCGAAGCGTCGCCGCAGAGCGAGTTATGCGCGGGGTCGTCGTTACTGCCGAAGTGACCCAGATGCCGTCGCATAGCTCGCGCTCTCTGCTCTGGGATCAAAAAGCACTGCCAAGTGTTTGTTGCCCGGAGGAGCATGTCGAACAATCCGTATGTGCATGGGGATAATCGTACACCTAATCACGGGACTAACACATTTTGCATTCTGCATGAACATTCGTGAAACT
>JAZHYW010012092.1:0-61502 GCA_037355805.1 Ixodes ricinus
TAGCAGTGGAAACTTGGCGGTCCGGCATATCTTCTATTTCTTTCGCGCATTATCCTTTCTTTCTTGGCTCGAAAAACTTTTGTCAACGTTATAAACGAGCCTTTCTTGTAGGTATTACGCACATTTGACCTCGGAAATCCCGCAAAACCTTCGCTCTTGTGAAATGCAGTTCCAGGGTCATCGCATAGATGGCGCCAGAATGTCAGTGTGTTCCCTCGTCATAAGAAATGTTTAAGAAGTTTTAACAGATCTCGTCTCTCTCGGTCGTACTCGGTCGCAAGAGTGTGAACGGGCCTTTAGGTGTAGTCATTTTCTCTTTGACTTCACCAGAGACAACACGAAAATAATTACCATTGTAATGATTACTTAATGCGGAAACAAGCCTGCATAGGAACAATCACCCCGAAATGACTCACTTGCCTTTAAACGTGTTAAGATCACGATCTCGACAGCACGCTTAGGACACGACCTCACTTCGAAGATTGCTACTTTCAGTTCTTTTCAGATCTTCTTTATCCCGACCAGAGCGACTTTAAAAAGTAGAAAGCCAAGCGCGTAAAGTACTAGAGACCAAAGACACCAAAACAAGCTGGAAATTAATCGAAAAATTAGGATTTAATGGCAGCCGCGTAAGGATCAGTCTGAGACTTTCTTAATGGCCCCTTTAATGGTCGTAACCGAAGCCCCAAATTAACCGCTGCCCACGTTTGTGTCGCCGTAGAATATTACCCCGCCACTCTCCTCGGTTCCTTTTCCCTCGGTGCACTTTCTTTCTCGTCTGTACTCCAGCCATGCTGCGGACACATCGTCGCGCCGTAAAAGCACAGGTAAAATTCTTATGCATACAAAGAAGAGCGTCTTCTGGGGGCCGAGATTACGCGAGACTTTTCTCTCCGGGAAATATGTTCCTATCATTAAATTTCAATCATCTATGCAGAAAGACAAAAAACCGCGGAACCGAAAGAAACGGAAGAGAAATGGCGAAGGTATAGTGAGAAGGTCTGAAAGTAAGTGTTTTCGCTAAAATTGCTCGGTCGTGCCAGTAAAGTTATCTTGTGATGAGGCTCTATTTTGTTTCTGCGTGTATGACTGATTCTAGATTAAGCATTTTCATATTTGCAAAAACTTCCCAAACGTTTTCCCCTGATTTACTGAATATCGTTCGGACAGCTAAGACGTGCAAGCAAACAAACTGGTTCTTCAAGCTGACTGACTGTATCGAAATATCTAGGATAATAACAGAATGTTTGCTATACTAAAACAAAATAACATAGTACAGCGAGGGACACACCTAGCACGAACAGGTGAAAGTAATAATTTAAACTTCTACTCTGGTGGATAATTATCATTTGGCGCACCAACCTAAGCGGTGCAATTCGATACTCGTGAATAACGCAAACTTTAATTCGATGGCTTGCAGTATATTGTAAATAAATAATGAAAAATGCTATATTTGTTTGTCTTGCAATCACATTTTATTTCAGGCCCGATTCTTGCTTATAGCGGGGATTTTGACTGAACCAAACACGTTTGTTGCAATGAAAAAGTCGCTGCCACGGCGTTAAATTCGCCAGCGATTCTATCACTTCAGCGTTATACTGCGACATTCGACAACCTCAGCTCGTGACGCTTACGGCCTTCTTCCTCTAAGAAAAGTAAAACTGAAATATAAAAAAAACCAGAAAACAAATTATCGCATTTCAACGTGGTGAATGATGTTGATTGGGGCGAAGCTCTGGTGGTGCTGATGATACTGATTTTATTCATAGGTAGTGCTGATGGTGCTGAATTTTTTTAATTGCTCATAGGTAGTGTTGAGTTCCGGGTTGCGTTTCGACTTCATTATTACTCCTTTATGGTCTGTGAAACGCAGAGCCACGTGGTTCTTCTAGCGGATCAGCTTGGATCCCCTAGAAGCCGTGGGACCGCATCTCCACCGCTTAAGTCAACGGTCCATGTCAGAAGAGAATGTGTGGTATGGAACGTGGTTATATACCCATTTGAGCATTTGACCGCAGCGCCCTCTCGTCTATAAACGTTGAGCCAATGCATGCAAAGTTTGACGTGATTATATACACATTTGACCGCAGCGCCCTCTCCTGTATAAATGTTGAGCGGCTACATGCAACGTTTCATGATTTTCATCCATGACATCCCCAGCTCTTGAGTTACTACCACATCTCAGAGCCCCTACTCGTCCCCCAGTCGTGGCCGAGTGGTTAAGGCGATGGTTTCGAATCCTGTCGACTGCGCAAACAATTTTTCTTTTTTAAGAAGACAGATGGGATGGCAATCGATGTGAGCACGGACGCCGGACGGACAAGGCTAAACCCTAAGGAGCTTCGCCCCTAAAAAAAATGAAAGCCGTTTACAACTCCCTGTAACGCCGAATTAGAGTGCAGCTCTTCAGGAGGAGGAAAGAAGGGTACTGAGGGTAGCGTATACCCCTCCTCCCTCCTCCTCACCTTCTCATCCTGTCTGCTACTCCTCCCTCCGAGCGGCGTCGCCGTCGCCTCACGAGGGTCACGTGACTTCACAGGGGTCACGTGACGTTACCGGGGTCACGTGATCCCTGTGAGATCACATGACGATGACGTGATCATCACTGGTGACGTCATCGTCATCGTGACTGATGACGTCATCATCACTGATGACGTCATTGGCCTCCACATGGTCATCGTCACTGATGACGTCATCGACATCCGCATTGTCATCGTCATCGCCACTGATGACGTCATCAGTGACGTCACGAGTGACGTCACGCGTCCCATACTGCACCACGCGGTTACGCCGATGACAACGCCGCTCAAGCCGGAAACGGGCGCCTAAGAGCTGCGCTCTAAAAAAAAAAAAGGGGGGGGGTGCATGGGAGTCTTGGCACGCTCATGTTCCCAAAAGAAATGGTATCGGTACACACCGGCTTTGGGAAGCATTTTGCGACAAGTGATTGTTCAGGTCTAATGTATCCTGTAGTTTTCCACTCCGCCAAATAGAACACAAATCACACACTGCAAATATGCCTCGACTGAAGACGACTGTGATGCAGAGCTAGCTTTGGTACTGCTAGGTCACTTTAAGCACAGCGAATGTGCATCGGGTTTCTTGTAAGCGGTGGTAGGCGTCGACTTTTATTCGGACCCGGACTATTGTAGTGCGGAGCAAAAAAGGACCGTGGGCTCGGTAGTTTGTTTCTTTGACGTCCTATTTGCACGTCGCGATGCCACGTCGGTCGTTGCTTTACCGTTCCCCGTCGTAACTTGAACGACCCTGGTATATTTTATCAGCGCCTCGTTAGAATGAAGACATTTTACGCGCAAAGAAAGGCGGCGCCCATGCAAGAAACTCCGAGGCAAGCGAAGACAGGAAGCGAATCCTGCCGTAATCCGGCTTGATCCAACATGGCCGACGAGGGAACCGGAAACGGCACGGGCCATTACGTTACGGACGGCGCTTTGCGGGGAAGACGAATGCGTGTCGTTAGCGCAAAGCGGCGAACCTTAGCTCGCGTCTCCTCTTTTCGCTCTTTCCATTTTTCGAAATCTCAATTCGAGGCTACGCGTGCGCGCTGTCGGCGATCTTGGTGCAGGGGGTGGCTGCGGTGCACACACTGACGCCCGTCTCATCCGCCGGCAAATCTCTGCCGCTTAAAATGAAGCCAGTGTTTTAATCCTGTTGTGCCCAACTGGCTTTCTAGTTGAGAGAGGAAATTTGTGGCGTTGTTGAGGATTGTCATACGTGCCATTCGTAGGCACCACTTGGAAAACATTATGCACAACGGGAAGGGATTTTGTTTTCTGGGCCAATGTCAGCGCAAACAGCATGTCGATTCCGGATGCCTGGGTGTTCTTTCCGAATTTCCTTTGACACGGGCAATGCAAATCCGGAGGTAAGGTCGGTTGGCACAGGGGCGTTTGCTTACGATTTCTTACGTTACGTCAGGAGTCACAAGGGCATTCGTGTTTCGCATGTCACGTGCACAAAGCTGCTCCTTTGTTAACCGACCTTTAAACCCGTGCACATATCCTCCTTGTTGTAGTAACGATTAACCACGAAACGAAGAAATGCCTGATGGTAATCCTTGTCCTCCCCTAAGAACAGGAAGACTCCTTGCTGTAATATATATACGTATATATATATATATATATATATATCGTAAAAAGGAGGTAAATGCTTTAAAACGTATTTATTGGACGACGTTCCGAGCGGGGACCGCTCTTCATCTGGTCCTAATGTTGCAGTGAAAGCTGAAAACCCGCCACTTTGACACAACGGGGAAAAAAAAAACAAAAAAACATTGAGGAAAGGCGGAAAACAACTTCCCAGAACCGACCATGGGTATATATATATATATATATATATATATATATATATATATATATATATATATATATATATATATATATATATATATATATAGAGCTTGGATCGTGAGGGGGAATAAAACTATGCTTTTATTGTTAATCATAGAGCACGAAGCTAAGCGCAAAAAAACACACACACTGAAAAAAAAAAAACACAGGGACAATGAAGTTGACAAACAGGGGCGCACTCGCAACTAACCTACTTCATTTCCCTGTGTTTTTTGGCTCTTACCTAGGTGATCATAAGCCAACAAGCCCGAATTGCCACTTTTATTGTGCAGGTTCGCAGGGGAAGAAAAAAGCGGGGGGGGGGGGGGGGGAGTGCGTGTTTCCTGAGGCCACGTTGACTAAAAGAGAGCTCAGAATACGCAAGTGCGTCGGAATACAAAAATAAATAAATGTAGCATTGAGGAGACACAAACTGCCCTACCAGCCTGCGCAATGACCGAATGGCATATCGTATTATGTACGTTGTACAATACACATGATGACAACAGGAGAGTAGTAAAACGACTGTTTAAGATTTGAAGTGTCAAACTGGAGTTGTGTCTCAAAGACGATGGTGTCATAGCCTAGTCATGGGGTCACTTTCTTCAAGGAATTTCACGATCGCTCGATAAGTAAGTGCAGTAAGGCGCTTGGCCCCCTCCAGTAACATCAATTTTCGGAGTGACGCCTGCTTGCAGGGTGCCATGGGGTCCCAGCACGACCATTGCACTTCTTCGTTGTCTTCTGGTGTACCACGTCAGGTGACACGGTTTTGGCTATTTTTCGTGAAACCTTGTGTAGGGCCGGACGTTCTTCGTCCAAGTTCGGATTCCGTTACTGGAGGAGGGGCGCTGCTAGAGGCGACTACATCGTGGGGTTGCCGCATATTGTACCCAGGTTCGAATCTTGGACCCAGGTTTCAATCCCGCGATCGGAGGGCGATCTTTTCAAGGATTTGGCAACATCGACGGAAGAGACGCTATGCACTACTATGCCAACTACAACATCAACAACAAACGTCATTTCCAGTGGTGGGAAGAGCCCATAACTGTCAGCGCTGTAAAACATGTTCAGTGCTCATGGCATCTCTTTGATAAACTCGTTTGTTGTCCAAAACACTCTCGCAATACACGTTGACAACTTATCCTACCTTGCTGCTGGGGTACGTATATTTATAACAATCAGTTGAAGCTTAACGTCATTAGTGGGGTTTATCAAATTGCTTTAGAAAGCCTTATATAGTGTTTTAGGCGCAAGCCACAAAACGCGATTCGAAGTGAAAGCGCGACCTCCTAGTAGTATCAATATTGTTACTCGTATGCGCAAACATAATCTGCTCAATTCATCATTATTGAAATATTTGCGTCCTCTGCTCTCTCTCTCTATGTCTATGTGTTTGTGCAACTGCGTACGCGTAAGTACGCGTGCGTGTGTGCCTGCGTGTGCGTGCGTGCGTTTGTGCGCGCAGGAGAGCAGCTTCAGATTTAATGCTCGCTAACCGAATTACTAAAAACAAATCTGTCATTTTTAGGAGAATAAGCCTAGCTTCATGAGCCATCCGACAATCCTTGGACGATTTAAACTTTGACTTTACGCAGAAGTGTTACATGAACATACCACTTCAATGTTCCGTTAATATAAAGCAGTGCCTTTGTTTAAGGTGGTTGGTGGGTTGACATAGGACTTTAACTTGTCTTGCCATTATCTCAGTTTTACTTTATTTTTCCACTTGCAGCATACCAAGTTTCGTTCAAAAACACTAAAAAATGGAGTTATTAAAATTTCATTTTTTTTACTTGTTTTTTACTCTAGTTAAGGAACACTTTAGAAGCGAATAATCTAACTAGGGTAATGACACCTTTCCCAGTTGTTCCTCAGAATGTGGGCTTTCTTCCGAACCAAAATCAGTCTTATTGCTTTTAGAATTCTTTAAAAATATTTTTTTTAAATACAGCAACAGATATGGAGTAACAACTGAGTAGAATATACCAGAGAAAGGTATATTGGTGGAGGATAAAAGGTTCCGTATATGTGGAAAAACAGTTCTTTTGTTTTCTCCAGAAGTCGCAATTCAAAGTTTGGTTGATCAACCACACTCATAAAACCCACCCTGTGCATATTCTTCTGCGTTATTTCCTTTGCATCGCCTTCTAAAGTCTTTACTAGCATTTAGCTTCATCTTCCTTCTTTTCTTCCTTTCGCCAGAGGTCCGAAAGTCCGCCTTTGTTATCCGGGCGTTGTACATCTAGTTCAAGGTCACATCCCAAAGCACACCTGGCGTGACACCTAGGGCCGGAGACTGTACGGCCTCACACCATTTTTTTTTTTTGTAACGTCGTTGTGCGAACGAGCACCTAACATTACCTTCATGAACATTTCTGACAAGATCTGACGTGCAGAGAACGTTGTTCTCTTCGCGAAAGTGGCACTTTGCAAAGGTAACCGCCGGGAAACCACTGCGCTTGCCCAAAGGTGAAGATTGCTTTTCCGGCACTCCTTGTTAACCGCAACCTGCGCGAGAAACTTATTGAGGAGGGCAATGCTTATTATGCGGTATCCAGAATATCTAGAACGAGCCACGTCAAAGGAGACATCATATGTAACACCCAGTGGTGGATTCAGAAGGAAACACCGGATGTCTTGAGGTCCGGATGCCCCCCTCCCCTCCTGTGGAAACACCTACATTCGCCCCTGGTAACACCTCCCATTTTCATAGAGCTTGCACTCGTTACGAAGGGCTCACAATGTTGATGGCGCACATTGACAAACGGATTCTCACAAAACCTACGCTTCTTTCGGGGTTAGGAAAACTAACGAGACATCGCTGTCGTCACAAACATCTTCTACTTTGCGACACTTTGAAAACGAGGGTGTGCGACAAGCAAAACGACTGATGGCGGTTACCCAGCGCTGACATATATCCTAGCTTCCCCCTTTCTTTGTACCCCAAAATAAACAAACAAGAAACAAACAAACAATACGTTCGATTTATTTTGTGCAAAAGAGCACGTTTCTAAATTTGTATATTTCGCGAGACTGAAAATATCGATGGAAGCAATGCCTGCCTAAAGCAACGCCCACTTTAAAGGGCAAATAGGCGTAGTTCGTTTAATTTTTAAACGTCTTCTTGCGCTCATAGAAGCATGCCACTTGGAGGACAGTTTCGCCAAGAACCCTAAACAGTAAAACCAACTTTTTTGCTTCGTGTTACCTACCATCCTCCGTAAAATGTAGAGCCGGTGCAACCACAAAGGAACCACTTTTTCGAATCAATGCCGAAGAACTGTGCTCCGTTTGAATTCTGAGTTTTGCCAAGTGTGTATGTTCGTGCCACGCGACACATTTTGTTTTGCCCGAGTTTCGAAGAAGGTGCACTCCGCCCCCGCGACACGGCGCTGGTCGCCGTCGGCCGACCTCCTCCCTCATCCAATGGTGCTCCCCACCTCTCTCCTTCGGGCCGCCTCCTCTCCCGAGTGGCCCGCATGCACCGGCTGCTCCCCGAGAAGCGCGCTTCACAGCCGCGCACGCTGTCCTGTGGTGCTGCCGCACTCCGGAGCGCACGCCTGACGTTCCGCTTCTTTTTGGCTCGGGGTCTCCCCGCAGATCGACTTCTTCGCGCTGACAGTCGTTGTCGTCGGATCAAACGCTTTGGACACGTGGACGCGAGGGGCAGCAGTGGGCGACGTTTAGTGAAGTACTGCGAACGTTCGCTTCTGGCGCGTAGGGTTCGAAAGCGTGCCGGACATTCGTTCACTGCACCTGAACTCGAGTTGTCCCACGAGGAGAATGTCGTCCTTTGTCCAAGGCACCATGACGAGACCACTGCTTCAGTACGAACGACAGAGGCCGGTCAGGAATTCCCAAAGATGGGTCTTTTGGCTTCTGGTCGTGTTCCTCGACGCTTCGGCGGCAGCGCTTTCTGCCGGTAAGTGAACTGTACTCCTTTTGGGTATCTGTATTCAATAACTGACGCTCTAGTTAGTCTCCCGGAATTATTTTACTCGAAGCGTCCGAGTTCAGATACGTTGTATCAACACCCGTTGCCAAATGTCTTTTCGCGAATTATGCGTGTTCCGTGTAGGTTCGAACACGGAAGATGCCCGTTTCGGCCGAGAGCGAGAGAATCGTTTTACGCGCGCGTAAATTGCATCGTTTATAAGAAGGAAATTTTCACCTTTTAAGCATGCGCAATGGATTCTTTGCATGCTTGGAACCTCGAAACTTAGTGTCACAAAATGGCTAATCAATATCTCCCAAAAACGCGCCGCCGAAAGAGAGGGAATGGCATCCGTTGTCAGATCTTTATTTTAGGCGTTTAAAAGTGACAGCTTCCAAGAAATTGTTTTCGCGTCGCCGAAAGGCCGTGACGGTTTTCGAAGTTTCGAAATCGTCAAAGAGTTCAGGCGCAACACTTTTTTGCTTTTGTCGTCGACTTCGAACCCTCCAGCGCTTAAAGAAAAGGCCGCCAAATGCAATAACCTCACGTTGCCATGAGAGATTGTTAATAAAACACTGTATCAGTTGCATAATCTAGATTAGACGTGTAGCTGAGTTTGTGGGCTACATTTCCTTGATAAAACATATTTTGTAAGGCATGTACGGGAGCAGGTCAAGGTATGAAAATGCACGGAAAAAGTAATTTTCCCCTGCATTTTCATACGATTTTTCTCTTCAGGTTGATTCTATAGAAAGAAACATGTAATTTTTCATGGTTCCAATTTCTAGGACAAATTATTGAAGCTAATTCGATCGTTCTTAATTCCAGGTTTGATTGAAGTGTGACGAACATAAAACACTACGCAAAATGTGAAAATGATAACGGCCGCACTGATATTAATGTTAGCTAAGCTGTAAGCTAACAAGTGTAATTGTCCGTCTCACATTTAAGCGATTAAAATACTGGGACGAGGTAGCAAACGCGACATAAGGGCGACTCACCCTGTGATGTGTTCTTGATTTTCGCTTTAAGTTGAAAACAACTTGAATCTATTTCGTACGTCATTACGCGAGTTTTCGGTACTGTAAGTTATACAAAGGTACGCTAGAATGTGGGACATCATTTGCGCGAAGAAGACATCGGGGCCTTTTTCGCATTTGACATTATTCCTAGGGTTCTTTCTCCCAATGAGCACTTCGTATCACCAAAGTAGTTTTGATTACATCTTTAGAATTGCAAGAAAAAAGCAAGAAAAAAAAGAAGAAACAACCGGAGATCGTTTGCTCGCACTAACAGTGTCGCGCTATCTACTGTACACTGCGCAGCACAGTTAGCATGAACAAGACAGGGGCGCTTTTAGCATATTACTAGTACCGGTTATTCACGAGAATCAAATGTTACCGCTTAAGTTGATACCTCAAATGAGCACCTTCCACGACACTTCTGGTCTTACTGAGAACCTTATTATTAAAGGAATTATAGAAAAAAAGAAACTCCTCCAATTTTACGGTTTGTGTTAACCGTGTCGGGCAATAAACGCTGACTTGTTAACAGGCTGCTTGAGTGCTCGTGGAGACAGAGATGTTTGCATAGTTATACTCGCACTCCTGTGTCCCTGATAGGAACTGTACACAACGTGTGAGATTGTGTACTGATATTTAAACATATTCACTACTTGGCGGTTAGGAGATAATCACAATATCTGTTCACACTGCCGAAAACATCTTCTCACTTATTTACATTCAGTACCATAACTGATTGGGTGAATGCTGGAAATAAACTCAAATGTTTCTTTACACGCAGCTGAGCAATATATATGTTTAAAAACACAGTAAACTTTCACGAGTGCTGTCAGCAGTATGAAGCTCATAAGCGAACTGAATAGATAGTAGATATGAAGTGTCAGAATGTTATTTATTATACGCGATAAACAGACGACCATCAAAACTATTTATTGCCAGCTGCTGACAAGTGCTTTCTAAATAAAACAATTTAAATTTAAACTCTAATGAAGGGGATAAACGAGCATGGTACTCTCTAAGGAAGCGACATTTAACATGTTATACGTTTAAAAATTGGTTTTGATGTATAATATACAGGATAAATTAACTACAAACAAAAAGGCAAATACCTCCAACACTTTCTTTAGCGTTCCATACTACGAACATAGGCTAGAAATGACATACAGCTTTGAAACACGCAATTAATGACTAAATAAAGTAGTGCTACGTTTTAATTGCACTAAGTGAATGGCTCGGCCTGTGAATACATGGGCGTTTTCCAACACGCTCGAGGTAGTCATAATTTTACGAATCAGCGGCAACATGCAGTACAAACTTATGCGGTATGTCGACCGAATATCTTCCAAATTAAGTTTCTTTATTATTGAACTTATTTTCTCGGTTATATTGTCGGCAGGGCGTATCGGCGGTTTTGAGACAAGTGATTGTCGACGAATGCCTAGTTGGTGGGTTTAGTAAATCCCGACCGAGGTGCCCGCAACATGGCGGAAAGTTATATCGTGGAACGCGCCGTATAACCGAGATTTTGGTAGACGTCATAAAGCTCCAAATAATCGAAATTAACCTTCAGATCTCCACTCGAGCGTAGCAGATGTCCTTTTGTATGTTCGTGGCACGCCGGTCGAATTCACGCATAGTTTATATTTCAATCACACGTTTCTTCTGCACGCAGAGTGTTCAGGCTGTGATTTTTTCCGGATATATAAGTAGTTCCCGACGAACAGGCCGCTTTGGAAGTGGGCCTGTGTATTTATTGACCTCTTGTGTAAGCCGGTGTTTGGGTGAGCGTCCGAGATGACTGCGCGCGCAAACATTGCGAAACAAAAGGCTCAATACTTTTGTGTGCGATTAAATTTAGGAGTAGCCAAGCGCTTTTTCATTGACACAAGAAAGTCTTAGCTTGCCATTGTCGTTGCGCATAAAACGAATTACACGCTCCTTACGAAGTTAATATGGTTGCTTAACACGACCCATAGCTTTGCAATATTCGGGAACACCTCGGAAGGCTGCCACGACCGACATGAAGACATTTAGATAGCAAAAAAAATGTCAGACGGACAACGCGAAACACAGAAAAACAACGTAGAGAGAGAGAGAGAGAGAGAGAGAAAAAGAAGCTCGCTCACATATTGTCTTTAGTGAATAAGAAAGTAATTATATTACGTGCCCCAAAAACACTGACCGAAAAAAAGAAAAAAAGATGAGTGGCGCCAATGACGCCATACCCGCTTCTCTTGAGCGGTTCCCCGAAATCTGTTTGCTCAGCATATTGCCAATTAATGGGAAAGCACTATCACCGCTTTGATGGCCTCGTGTAAAGTTGCGACAGAAACTGTAGCAAACAAGATTAGATCGCCAACGCCAACACACACTTTTTTTTATTTTTTTAAAGGTGTTTAATTTAGGCGTTTCAAAGGCGCGGCTCCTTTGGATGATGGCATGCAAATGAACGGCGCTTTCCGGGAGTTACCCCTCTCGAAGGCTTCTCACGAACTATGAGCGGTCGGAAGTGAAAACATCTCTTTCGTGGAGCTGCCTTCGCCGCGGACCGATGGTTTCTTCTTTCCGGTGCGGGCCTGGATATTCCTTTCAAGAGCCTCGAGCGCGAGTTCGATAAACGTTCGCGCACGCACCCGTGTATGTGCGCGTGTGTGTGTGTGTGTGTGGGCGTATATGTCTATATACATATACGTGTGTGTTTGTGTGCGCGAAGATCTATGGGATGCGCATGGAGTTTTAGCAAATCGCGCTTCGAAGCACGCTTCGAAACGGCAGCGAAAGCTCCCGAAACTAATATCGTTCTACGAAAACACGACCTGCTGAAACTTTCCATTGGAGTACTCTTTATCGTGCACGAACACGGAGTGTATGCGCGCAATGTAGGTTCTTTTCGCATCGACTTGACTTCGAATTCAAGTCGCTGCGGAAAAGACAGACATTGCACGGGTAGATTCCGTGTTCGTGCACGATAAAGAGTACTTGAATAGGAAGTTTCAGCAGGTCGTGTTTTCGTAGAATGATATTAGTTTCGGGAGCACCCGCCGCCGTTTCGAAGTGTGTTTCAAAGCGTGATTTGCTAAAACTCCATGCAGAACCCATAGATCTTTGCGCACAGAAACACTCGCGTATATGCATATTATAGACTTTCTTACTGTTTACATACATGAACCGCTGCTTGTGTCCCAAGCGACTTCCGATCACTCCGTCTTTGCAAGCCAGTCGAGCTTGCTTTTGTCACCAGTGCTGGAAAGCATAAATGCTACACGGAAGACAATGTTGGGAATTTAACGAGGGCCCTCGGCTGGACAATTTAACACCTTGGAGGAGGCAAATTGATTTACAAGAATATTCGAGAAAAAAAAATTCACAGATTCGCGCTTTTAATTTTTTTGGCTTTCGCCTGTAGAATTGGCGGTTAAATGTTTCATTGACGTTTCAAGCAGTGGTGTTAAGGTGGGATTTTTGCATTCTTTTTATGAACCGGAAGCTCGCTGGGGTGTCAGAGGCTGGAGTACCACCTGGTGATGTTTGCAAAGAAAGGGGTCTATTGTGTTTCGTTTTTACGAGTGATGCTAATTAATATATATATATATCGACGTGGTTGATTTATTGCATTTAATTGCGCAATATTTTAATTGTACGTTTCTTTAAAATAAATTGTTAGATTTGCATTTTAATTACCGTCTCATTAGAACATTGGTTCCACTTCATCTTCCAGCAGCAATCCGACACTGCGAATCAGTAGAACATGAATAACTAACACAGTGACATCTGAGAAGCTTATCTATTTTTAATCCACTTGATGCCTTCTGTGAGAAGGATACGTTCAGCACAATCTGCCTTCACTCGCGAAAAGGGCGAATTACAGAAGAAAGCCTATGTATTGCATTAAAAGACCACCCATTCCAAAAATTTCATCGAATCAATTCTTCTCGAGGGAACACTGACAGAAAGTGCAGTCGTTCAACGCAGTATTGACTGTATTCTCAAGATATTTTATTTAACGTATTCTGTTGACCGTGATGCGTTCAATTGTCTCATATATTCCTTTGAGCTTGTAAACACAATTTGAACTGAAGGTTGTAATATTTTTTATTACGATTTTCTAGAAGGTAACATTGCTAGCACATGCTTAGGCGATAAGGTGTAGATTGATCAAACAAACCATGAAGACGCTATTTCAGGGAACGCATCCTTGAGAGAACATGAGCCTTTATTTCAGGATTTGTCTGTTCTGACAGAGTGTCTTTGAACGTTGCTTTTCTATAGGTGTTATTGATACGTCTCGAGGTCACTGTCTCGGTTGAAGACCAATATAAGTCGCGTGGAAGAGAGTATATTGGAAGGAGCAAACAGCAGCCGCGTTGTCCTTGGGGGTTAAAACAAAGACAATTGAGCTCATATAAGTAATCCAGGCTGAAGATAAAGCCTACGCAGACACACGCCGAGCGACGGAGCTACATGGTTGACTGCTCTTGATGTGTGCTTTCCTGTCCTAATACTATAAAATGATACGAACCTTTAGAAGGTCGAGACTGCTTGGAAGTGCGCCTGCCTCAATCTTCAGTGGAAATGATAGGATTTTCTAGTATGGTAGATGTTTGTTAGCCCGTCCAACGACCTTCAGCAACGACACTTTTTTTTTTCTCGAAGCGTTTGTTTAAGAGTCGTAATCTTTTATTGTAGGGTTGGTCTGGATCGATGGCGGCCATCCTTGCGCTTTTAAGCAGAATTCGGACAGTCTCCAACGGCTATTTGATCCATTGTCAACTCTTAGCACTCGGAGGTGGATATGCGGATTAGTTCATTATCCACCTTCCGACATTGCGTCTGCCGGATATGGGTTTATAGCCGTTGCACTCTGGACCACTTCGCCGCAGTACTTAGCCTATCTGGAAATTGTGATCACAATAAGCAACAGACATAATGCTACAAAACTCGGCTGCCCAGACAAACAAACATCCAGGTAGAGGCGGTGAAAACACAACATAGGCGGATGACGCAATTAAATGTCGTTACCTAAACGTACGTTTTTGTTTTCTTCTGAAAGACGAATGAAGATTTTCAAGAAAAGATCGGTTCACACAACACGTGTGCAAGCCTTGAACAGCATCCCTTGTAGTGTCAGTTTCTAAGGAGAAGAAACCGTCGCACACGGGGTGCAGAGTCTACTGATACCCCGTGGATATACCACACCTACCCCCAAGATAACAAAACGCTCCGTCGGAACAGTCTATAGACGAAGACCACCCCCAGCTGCGTTTTTCGGTGCGCTTGGTCGGGGCCGGAGAGCTGGCTGAGTGACCGAGCATGTGACGAGAGACGGGAAACACGCAGCCGACTGTCGGACTAAGAGGCAAGGCTAATGTGGACGGCCATCCTTTCAGGCGCTCCGCCCGGAGGAGAGCTTTGCCGGCCTGACACGCGGGAGTCGGCGGAGGTTTTCCCATTGAATGGAAGGCGTCACGGACACCATCATTCGCAACGACGCGTTGATCGCGGTGGCGGCAGCCTCGGCGTCGGCCAACGGAAAACCTAGAAAAGAGGCGTTTTGGGAGAGCCCACCATTTCCAGCGCAATATCTCCGAGGGCCGCCTTTTGTCGTCGCTCGGTCCGGCAACTCTTGGGGCTTCTTCGCGTCCTTCGGTTCGAGACATCGGTCGAGAACTTGGGTCTCCTTCTGTCCTTCCGGATCACCGGCAGCGTCGGGAGGCCGGACTTGCTCCTCTCAGGCCGTAGTAGTGGGCGTTGTAATACCAAAAGGCTGTTCCCGGGATGACGCTTCTTCTAGTCCGGCAGACCCTTGGAATGGATTTTTTTTATATATATATATTAAGCGTGGCATTTTGGTGCGCAGCCAATTCTTACGCCAATATTGTCCCAGCACACAGCGTCGTTGCGCCGTGGTGGCAGTGTAGTAGTCATTCGAACGTCAATGATGAGAGGAACAAAATAGTACAGCGAGCAGAAGCTTAGCGACATAAACAAAGAAAATAAGCTGATGCTATTCTATGGTTGAAAAGAGCTCGAGCTCGAGCCGTCTCGATGCTGCACTATTGCTTCAGACGTATTTATAAATACTAAAATAGGCTTCCGAAGCGTGTATTAAGACACATGGAGTGTTTGACCGCTTTTTGCAAAAACTGGGTTACCAGATTAGTGGCCATGAGTTTTCTTCCGAATTGCAAATGTCTGTGCAGTTCTGAGCGCGGGTGTTTGTTTTAAAGCTCTATTTGACTTCGAGGTTGTTTGCAGGCACAAAGGGTGTACGGGATGTTTACTTGGTTCCTGGTTTGGTACAACTACTTGGTGAACAGGAAAACACTAAATGGTGCTCTGCCTTTTATTCAGCTTATCAGGTTTAAAATTTAGACAGTTAGTGGTGTTCAAATTGTCAACGAAGTACTACTTCTTGCTAGTAGACCCAGGAGCGCATGCAATTAGCAAACTAGAGCAACAACAAGAATATTTGAGGAAAATAATGTTGCAAATATTATCAGTCACTCCGGAAAAAGCACGTGTGCGTTGGCATCGAATGCTGTCGATATTGCACGTGCACGGTTTTGCTTATCTACTGGCTATTTGTTTACTTATTGAAGGTACCTCGCAGTACTTGGCAGACATTATTGCAAGGGAGGCATGGGAGGGGATTTCATGAGCTCAAAAAAAATAAAATAAAACATGAGACATTCTGACACAAAATGAGGAAACATTACCTCTTAGCTCAGGAAGTGGTTTTCGTGGCATGACCTGCTTCCAGACAGGATGAGGACATCCTTGATTGAGGGTAATTCATGTTGAATTTTTGGAACTCGATCGAGGGAGAAAAAAAGCTAGAGAGAGTGAGAGAGTCATAAAGAAGGAGAACATTTGTTTATACATCATCTTGATCATACTTATCTTTGTGTGGCGGAGCCACGTACAATATGTAAAACAAAATGAATGTCTTAAGACTATTGATTTTCGGAATTCTGCGGGCCATCACTATCGTTCAGAATACAGTAGAGCCCTAAGAGAAAAAAAAAGGCATCGCAAAAGAATAGCGGAATTGAAGCAATCGATGCAAATCACGAGGGAGAGAAAGTCAAAAACAGACAACTTCAACCGAAAAACTCGGTCGCCGCGTGATCAGTCCACCGACGGACCACAACGGTCGGTAAAGCCACTGGCCCAGGCGCATGAACGCCCATAGTCAACAGTCTACACGTGTACGTGCCAAGATCATTACCTGTTTACGAGCGCCGGCGAATTGAGGACACATCTCTGGTATAATCGATTGAATGAAAAGATCATCAAAATGGCAAGCGAAAGAGCAGCGCCACAGATCGATCCCAGAGAATCCCATTTGGCATTACGTCGACATATCCTCTCCGGACGGTCCCGACACGACGCTCGTCCGAGTCTCGTCCCGACAAGAGAACAAGGCCGATATTCAGTATTCATAGTTAATTATTCCACGTCATCTATCCTTGCGTAAAAAAAGGAAAAAGTTAAGTAACGATATTTTTTTCGTATGTCCATCTTTCCGTGGAGATGGCCCATGCGAGCGCATGTTTAATTGCTGCCGGATGGCTGACTAAACTTCTATCGAGCTGAGGCTGCCCGGGATGAAGGGCAATGAACTCCTCATTCCCAATATTCGTGTTGAAGCAGTGTTGTAGGCGTTACCGAAAAAAGTTACGGAACGCGTTACTCGTTACTTGCCCAATTAAGGAACGCGTTATCAACCTACGTTACCTCAAAATAAAGAAAACGCGTCACCTTACCTTTACCATTTATAAATTAACAATAACAGTTTTTTTTTTTTGGCTACAGCGTTTTTTGACATTGGAACAAAGGGCATGTGGGCGTTGAGGTTTTTCTAAAGTGGGACTTCTTGCGTGGGAAAAAGACAGTCAAACACTTGAAGGTATGTGGAATGAGTGAAAGAGTTAATCACTTGGCACCTATACCTTGTTTCAGCTTAAGTCCAGACGCAGCCGACGGTACGAGCTAATGGCACCAATCAAGGAGCGTCAAAAGCGCAAGTCACTGGGCCTTTTCTGTTTACGATTGGTTGAGCGAGGATAGAACACGTACAGAAACATGAAGAACACCATGATTGGACGCTTTTGACGCTCTCCGATTGGTCCCATGAGCTCGTAGCGCCGGTTGCGTCTAGACTAAAGGTAAAACGAAGTATAGAAACGAATAAAAAATAAATGAATTGAACTTCTTCCGGTTTTGGGAAGAGGATGTAACGCGTAACGTAACTGCGTTACCCGTTACTTGAAGTAAGTAACGTAAGTACGTTCCCCGTTACTGTCTTGAAAACTACATTACAGAAAAAGGAACGCGTTATTCAAGGGAGGAAAAGTACGGAGGCGAGCTGGTTCTGTCCGTTTTTTTGTTTGTCCCACTGTCAGGTTTTCTTTCGATGATCAATTCATGTTGATTCAAAATTGTTCTGATCAAAGAAGCACCGAGTGAAGACGTACCGCGCAGTGCGAGAAGCAAACTTGGTTCTCGTTTCCTGGTCCTGGAAGGTTCCTTCGCTAATCCTCCGGTGCACAGATTGTGACGTGTACATTGTGGGGTACCCTTTTTGCTGGCTTATCTCGATTCACGTGCCCGCACTAATAAAGAAAAAAATCCGAGCAGCGCGTGCGGACTGATGCCCGACGTTTGTACTTCCCTCTTTAAATCCTTCACTTCCCTCGATCGAAGACGTGAGAGGAAGAAAGCCTTGTAGAATATTGGGGATGGTGTGGACGGCTTTTAAGGCAGATTAATTACTTCATGAAGTGAAATCATTTGAGACATCCGGCGACCTTTAATTCGCATTACTTGTAATGTTTTAATCACTTTCATTTCAAGCGTGACGTCACATTTCACGTGAGCGTTGTGGGCTGTTTGAAATTCCTGCGCGAGGTCATGTGGCTGTAACGTTTGTCCCTATCGACCAGTCAGGATTTTCCCGTGATAACGCCACCGATATCGGCTTTTCTGCGAGGCGAGCTCTTGAACGCTATCGTATTAAAGGTTTATTTCGCTCCCAGTTTGTCTTGCAAATGTGCAACCGAAATATTTCTTTGGCATCCAGCACGAAGGGCTAGCTGTTTCTGTTTTCAGCAGATTGTCCACAGGTACAAATGATCGACATCGGTATATCTTCTTGGCGATAAGAATGTTAAAATAACGAGACTACAGGGACAACATGCTTAGGAAGTCGTAATAAAAAAAAAAGGGTCAAGAAAATGACAAGTGGAATTTGACTTCACCAGTGAATAATTAATGGCGGTTAAATCATTGGAACCCATGTCGTAAGTTAAGCAACCAATTCGCCAACCCCACATAAAAAAGGCGAATAACTTTTGAAAGCTGTCGATTTGTGTTTTACACTTTTACGCTATGATCTCTCTTTCTCTCTCTCTCTCTCCCACACACACACACACACACACACACACACACACACACACACACACACACACACACACACACACACACACACACACACACACACACGACACACACACACACACACACAAAACGCGCGCGCGCAAAAAATAATAGAAATACTATTGCGCGTCGTTGAAAGCATAAAGGTATTATAATGTACGCTAGAGGTTCAAGTGGCGCTAGTGCGCTCATGCAAATTGAAGCAGACAGCAAGCAGTCGAAAAATGACTTCCGGTAATGCATTTCTTTGGGAAAAGGGGAACGCATTTTCTCACTGGGCTTGATTATAAGAGCAAATATCACGAACAATTTGGACGTACTAGGTAGATTGGAACATTTCTAATTCACGCCGACGAAATAATTGGTCAGTTATGGTGTTTTTATTTTAAATTCGTGGCATGGAAAACGGTGGTAAAACCGCTTCATACATGTATTTATGTGCACTGTCGGACACTGTTAGCGCGAACATGGAGTGGGCGCTTTCCAGCGTAAGGGATATACGTGTCAAACGAAGAAGGACGTGTGGAATACCAATAGAGACGGCATGAACTACGCAGTAACACTGGATAGGTAACTCGTTGTGCATGCAGACGATCAAAATAAAAATAAAAAAAGTACTGCTTTATTTCTGCTCATGAATATGTGGCGAAGATGCCTTATCTGCGTTCAAAACATCATTCGCACGCTCGAAATCATTGAAAATAGGGAGAAGCCAGAGAACAGGTGCCCGAAATAAGCTGTCCGACAAAGGAAATAATAAAAATACAGACATTTCATAGCCCACGTACTTTATTCTTTACGTTTCGAATGTTTGTTTAACCACTCGTAAAGATGCACGACGGAGTCATCTTCATATAGTGACAGGACGGGCATATTACCAATATATAAGCACCACCGGAATGCTCGCGAACCTTGAACACACTCTACATTCCTTTCGATTGTTATTTTGCTTACAATCGTCGCTCGTTTTTACATACCTGCCATGGAACAGAAGTTTGGACCTGAAATATAGAAAAGTTTAACTTCGTTCAGGGGTAAAGAAAAATGCTGTAACTAAATAAAACTGTAACTAAAAAAAGATATTACATTTTTACAATGTTAATAAAGGTACATACTATTCGGTACGACCCAAATAACAAAAGTTATCTATGTTATTTTCCGTCGAGGAGTCACAATGCAAGCGTGTTTTCCCATCGGAATGCACAGGAGCACCGCATAAGTAGACTGGTTGCTGTCTGCTTCAATTTGCCTCCCGGAAGTCGCATAGACACTTGCGCCAGTTGAACCACTAGCGTACATTACAATAACCATATATAGTTGAAAGTAATTGATGATCCTCCGCATTAAGCGCCAGGTTTCAATATCATGCAATGTGGGTGGCAAAGGCACACTATATTGTGTTTTAGGTTAGTTTGGAGCACTATGGATGCTACGTGCATGACGTCAAAGCCTCAGAAGGCGGGCGCTGATCCTACGTATCAGCTCCTGCGGATATGGCAGACATATGCCAAATTTAGGAGCCTTCCCTTTATAGTCTTCCCTCTGTCGTGTATCGGTAGTTCGGATCACCCGATCACCACCTCCCGCGTGACCGGGAGGCGTTCACCATACGGCCGATGGCAAAGACATCGATAAGCAAAATCACGCTCCCGAACATTTACGCGGTCGCGCACGATACTAACGAAGTGCTTCTCTGTGGGCCGAAAAGGTTACAAAGAAAGAGAGAGAGAGAGCGAGCTCATGACTTCTGGCGTGCTTCCACAGCACGACCGAAAACAAGGGCAAAGGGAGCAGCAGGGCGCTCTCGATAACCTTCGCTTCCCGGTCAGCTTAGAGATAAATCGAGTATTGTCACCGGCAGCCTAAAGCCGAAGGGCGTGGTGACTCCTACCAATCGAGGCATAACACCGTAGCCGACGATATTATGGCACCCCTAACACGAGGAAATGAGGGCAAACCAATCAAAAAGGGAAATAGAAGCAAGGGGAGACCCCGCCCTGGCTTTGGCGTGCTGTGTGCACAGAGCGAGCGTCCATAGAATTATTTACGGTTTCGAGCTGCCCCGCGCTAATTCCTCCTCTTTATTAGCGTTCGATCCGCGACTCCACGATAATTTATGCCGCGTGTGAAGGCCTGAATAATATATCACTCGAGTTTTGTGGCACAGGTGGCGAATGGTCTACGGGACAAAGCCTCTGAGGAGTTGAAAATTCTAGTGATTGTCGGCGCGTGTCCTGTTTCGATGGGCAAAATTCGCTCAAATTGAGACGCCTGGCGGTGAAGGGAATGAAGAGGAACAACATAATTTGGAGTGTCGTAAACGTGTTCGGTCTGCAGAAAAAATTAAGGTGCCAAAGAATGCGCTCGCACATGCTTTGCTAACTCGTTATGGTATACTGGACTGAAGTAACTACACTCTAAAAAAAGCCCGTGCGTCTACTTTGCCGCACAACACTCGGAGAGCCAATCACCGCAACTTACGGAGGCAGCTCAGCGGATGACGATGCCGAAACATGTGTTTAGACCACAAAATGCAGTCTGAGTTGTGACATTAAGCAGTGCCAGCGTGTGCCTCCGTAAGCTGCGGTGATTGGCTCTCCGAGTGTTGTGCGGGAAAATAGACGCACGGGCTTCTTTTTAGAGTAAGCTCTTGCGGAATGTTTATTTTTTATTTTTTTAGCAGAAGATTTTGTTATATATTTGCAACGCACTTCCTTACATATTATCTGTGCATATTATCTCCAAGCTCTGATTCCTGTGGCCCTTAAGTATTCCCATTTATTTTAGCTCCACTGACCGGTTGAAGCCTACGCTATCCACCCTTATCTCATATAATTGCATAACACACAGACATTTTCAGTCGTCAAAATCTCTTTGTTATAGCCAACCCCAATAAGCCGAAACAATTTATGCCTTAAGTCTATCTTGGAAAGTTTGACATTTCGGCTAGCCGCGAAATAACTCACGTCACGTGAAAGACGAAAATTTTACTTC
The DNA here is from genome assembly GCA_037355805.1 of Ixodes ricinus. Classification (NCBI taxonomy): domain Eukaryota; kingdom Metazoa; phylum Arthropoda; class Arachnida; order Ixodida; family Ixodidae; genus Ixodes; species Ixodes ricinus. The sequence goes on from JAZHYW010012092.1 coordinate 21,741, forward strand.
AGGGCGTATTTTCCCGGCGTTAGCGAATCGTCATCTTTCGATATTCGGATTAGGAAAAAACTAAAAACAACTGAAACAATAAAGAAAAAACAAATGGAACGAATCTATGAAATGAGGAAAACGTACAAGTGATACTACACTAGTTCTAGCGGCTCGTTAAAAATAGCGGTAACACTGAGAAGCAGAGAACGCGGCTTGAATAAAGCAAAAAGAAGACGGTAATGCATAAAAAAATTCTTGAAAACATTTAAACTCATCTTCAAAATAATGGGAAAAAAATTCTCCCAGGCTATATAGTGTTTAAAGGGGATCATGGTACGTTTGTCTCCTTTGGCAGGTTTTCGATTTTCGGTTCATTCTGCTTTGCTAAGACGAAGAAGTATTCTTTCTTTGCGCCTCCCGTCGGTCTTTAGGTTGCATATAGTATTTGTTTTGTGCAATTATCAGATGCTGTGTTTAAACATTAAAGTGTGACTTCAAACTGAATGAAACACTCACTTTCGTGCGTTTGCAGAGTATACTACATTAAGCGGAAGATCTTTGAGCTAGTTTAAAACGAAATAAAAGTGGGAGCACACCTGAACCGCTGATACAAGATCGTGCTGAAAAGAAAACAACAACAACAACAAACATGATATACCGTGTTGTTCCTCCTTTTGTCGTCAACGCCTCAGCGCATGTACTTAAATGAGAATTTCAACTGAACACCAAATATTGCAATGTTCCCGGGAATATTTTAGATGGCAGTCATAAAATATCAATAAGTAGTAATTAAACGTTTGGACGCGTATAGTCTTTATTCGACGGCTCTACAATATTTTATTATATATATAATATATATATATATATATATATATATATATATATATGTATTTTTAATATACATATATACATATACAATACATATATACATATGTATTTGTTTTGCATTGAATCTTATGGGCACGGCCGCTCGATCTGAAACGCAGAAGTGCGGGCCGCTAGAGGCGCCGCAAACGGCGAGACGCGCCTAGTACCCCGGGCGAGCACCGCGGCGCTATCGGTCGATGATAGCGCCGGCGCTGGTTGGTTTGCTCCGTATTATCTCTCCGTTGATCATTATCTCTCCGCTGCTGTCCGCTGCTGCTCAGCAGCGCGCATCCCCGGAATTGCCCGGAGCGTGCACCACTACTATACTTCGTTTCAGCTTGGGTCCAGACGCAGGCGATGCTACAAGCGCGAGCTCCGGGCTTTCAGCGGCCCTGCCAAGCACGCGCGCTCGTGTGATGCAAGCACTGTTCAAGGCCACACGCTCGCGCTCGTAGCATCGGCTGCGTCTGGACCCAAGCTGAAACGAAGTATAGCGCCAACGCGGCCAATAGTGTAAGCGGATCAACCTCGACGTGGCGGACCATACCTTGTTTTTTGATCCAGGGGCATTCACAAACTTTTCAATTCCAGATTTTCTTGACTAACTATCGTAATGTTCCCGAGGACCGTAGTTGCCTGGGTATAATAGAACACAAATCAATTAAAACTGTGATATTTCTTTGAAAACGTTTATTCCACGGAATGTGCCAGAAAGTTGGCCATGAAAGAAAAGTAAAAAAGGGTCAGTCTGCATAGAGGACATTATTCCTCTGAACATCTGACTTCCACATCACATGTGATTTAATTTGTTCCTACTGCTGCCCGGTTCACGTGTTATCCTTACCAATTTATACATTTTTTTTGTTTGGGGGGGGGGGGGAGGGGCAATATGGAAAAAGGTTATTAAAGATGATTATGGCCAACTGGAATCTACATGCTCCTATGCAGAGGCAAGGCTCGCACGGGCCGATATATATAGCTCAGAAAGGAATTGCCTAACATGTACTCATATGTTTATAGGACGACGTTCCGAGCGGGGACCTTTCGGAACGTTGAGAGAAGCTTTACTGGGGCAGTCGAGTGTTACAGGTGAAAAAAGAGGGATTTACGCCGCTGCATTCAGCAAGCTGTATGCAGCGGTGTAAGAGTGCACGACGTTCGCTTTCATCTATAAGCGCGAGTTACAACAAACAGCAAATGACACAATACTCTATTTTCGTTTTTACCCCGGCAACTTTGCAATCATGGCTTTTGATGTGTAATGCACGAAAGCCCTCATCTCAAAAGCCCCATGTCAGATGCTTTGCGCCAAAAAAGGCCCGTTCCTTTAACCCCGTTTGCAAAATCCCTTCACCTAATTGCCACGTGTTCACAGCCCTGGGTTGTCTATGCGACACCGCGATTAGCTTTGCCTATTATTTTTTTTCTCTCAGGGAGGAATTTTTAATTTAAGTTTCATATGTAGTTGTCCAGATATGCAATTATGTTTTAAGGGTTTTTCGACGTGACGTCAGACATTTATTTACAATACGGATTTACGAAGAATGTAGGATCACAGGTGGTTGGTAATGGGAAGTCATCCAGATAAGACACACCGTCCCGCAAGGCGTTCCTTAGTACCTTTATGGTATCATATCTTTCTCGATCCGCGACTTGAGGCGCTTACGCGCCTGACCACCAATTGAAAGCTACAGCAGGTACATTCGGCCTGTGGTTGCATCTTTTTTAGAAGACAAATCAAAATGAAGGTGTTTGGGTGTGTTTTCCCAAGCATATACTCTATAATGTTCTGTTTGCAGTTATGTTCTTTTTTTTTTAAATATACTTTGGTCAGCTCCCCTGTACCATGCCTCCTTGAGGTTATTGATGCGGGCACCACTATAGTTCTGGTATTGATTCCATTTTTCACCTTCCAAGTGACCCATTATCCGATCTTTAAAGTAAATAATTAAAAGCAAATTCGATCGAAGTGCGGCAGAAATATGATGTTGAGGATAGGGAGTTGTGTACATTGCCAACTTCTACAAATTGTTCTTTTACTATAGCTATTCGTCGACAAATGGATTTTTGCTTGTTCTGTCGAATTTCCTCGTGTTTTTTTTTTAGCGTGATTTTTTTATTACAGTTATGGATGTCACAATTTTATTCTAAGTTGTCTTGGGACGTCGAAATAGTCGCAAAACAGACCAGAGCTCAAAACGCTTAACGACCTGTCAAGTGTAGACCAAATGGAGCCTAAACACCACCATTGATCTCTTCCGACGCGTCGTACAATTTTGTGTTGTCTGAGTGTGGTGTCGCCGGCGTTTCACGCATTTTGCGACACACCATCCATTGACCATGGTAACGCACTCGTGTAGCGCGCTCTAACTAGTCATACGAGCTCGTGTCGCGCGCTCAACTGGCCCTGGGCTCTCGTGCCGCGCGCTCTACTTCACCCAGGGGCACTGAAGTCGATTATGAGATTGTCATTTTGTGGTAATAACTCAATCTAGATGCTCTAAGCATCCTAAAAAACCCGAAATTTCAATCGTGCGTAGCTTATTTCCTCGTTAAAAGCGATGGCTTTACTTGCGGAGAAAAAGAGGAGTCTTATCCGAATGTGTACCTATCAGACTCTCTTCGAAACGAGTTATAATAAAATCATTCGGAAGCTGCCCGTCTTTTAGGGCTTTCATTGGTCCACACAATGTAGTCCACGAGAAAATAATAGTCTACACGTTTTTCTATTGCCCTGAGATGAATAGGCGGTTTTGTAATGTAGGACTTCGTATAAATGGGAAATAACACATTTTAAACAATATAACATCAGAAGCGACCTTTTTCAAAAATGACTTGAGTGCCCCTTTAAGCTGACACTGCAGCCAAAGCTACAAGCGCGACCTAGCACCCGCTCCTGGTTTTGAGACGTGCATTTCTATCGCGCGAGTGCTTGTTCTGCGGAAGAACGCTTCAAAGTAGCGACCTCGAGCTCTCCTGCTTGTGACATTGGCTGCAGTCTCAGCTTAAAGGGACCATGAAATGATTTTTCAACTTCTTCCTCCTTAGCTTATCATTCATATCAAGGCCATTTCAAAGGTGAACGGAGTATAACGTTGGCACCATAGTCTCGTGCGCTCTAAAGGGGCTCTCCCAGTGTCCCTGAATTACGAGGTACATTTTTTTCCCCGCGATATTGTGCGCTGTTTTGTAAATTTAACGGCTCAGCGTTTGGTTGCAGGCGTCTACGGCGAAGCCGATACTATTTGAGAGGGATGGCAACACTGGTCATCAGACGTCGCGCCCGTGTTGCGGCGCGTTCCGGTGCCGGCGTCACTGAATGCCGGGCGTGCAATGCTGCTGTACCTGGCAGCAGTGAGTGTGCGGTATCGCATCATACATCTTTGGGCTGCGCAAGTCGATCGTCTGACAAGTGGACCCCGCAATGGTTAGGAACCGTGCTCTCGCGCATTTCGAGCGGACATGTTTCCTGAGATCAGATAGCTTCGACAACTGGCAACATGTTGCACATTGCCAGTTCTACTAGCGTAGCTATTGAGTGGCTCTACCGGTACCGATGAAAGATGTGCACCCGCACTCGTCATTTCTTCTATAATGCCATTGAAAGTTGACCCCGAGTATATATATATATATATATATATATGCTTCTTGCTCGCGGAAATGAAAATCAATGGTATTGGCGAGGAGATATTTCGGTGGCGACCTCTTGTAGTTCCTATCCCCGGCGTCACGACAAAGATGATTAGAACCGAGCGACATGTAGGACGTTGAGTAAAAAGGCGGTGGAAGCGTCATCACGCTCCGCTCCTTGAAGTACACGAATGCGGTTCATTTCACTTACATTTTGAGCCTGTTCGACAACTTTTTCGGGAAAAATAGAATTTGAATATTCGAATCCAGGAAGGAATTACGGCAGTGACTTCACTGGAACACAAGGCACCTGCTATACGTAGTTAAACGTAGGAAGACGAGGAGATGCAAACGTGTTGTGTCGTCAGAGCGCCGTCCTCTAATTGAAAGGATATTTGGTGGACAGAAAAGGGCTATCCGCCTTTGTCTCTTCACACTGTCTCTGTACAATCGGAGCGAGCAGGAGGAGCGTTATCTGTGCATCGCACAGGGTTTGGCTACAGTGTTCTAGAGAGTTAGAGTGGCAAGAGCGGCGGTTGCTGTGTGAAGATTTTGCGCGTAGACGACACCGTGGCGCTGCTGTTCTGCGCCCTAGGAGCGCGCTCCCGTCAGCCCCATCGTCAGCGCTGTTCGGCGCGTACTACTCTGGTTCGACTGGAGTTTTTCGCGACGCGAAACAATTGCGAATGTGAAAAAATGTAGTTCTGCCTTTGACTTAGGCCTCTAGAGTGTGTGCTATCCTCTACTTGAAATATTCGCGTGTTTCGAGGGAGAACATTTAATTAATAACAACTCCTACCCCCCCCCCCCCCCAGTACTGACAGATCGTTCAGCAACGCTATCACTTCGGCTGCAGGCTTAATAGCTGCGAAAGAAACCACACGATACTGATATAGCAAGGAAAAATGGACTAATAAGTCTCAACAAATCTCGCACTTCTTCAATGGTGAGCGGAACAATAAATCATCGCACATCTGCCATCTGCCAGTAATTCTCCTAGGGCCCGGAACTCCTGCGCCACTCGTGGCCATCTATGTCGACCGTCTTCACGCGGCCCATTTTGAGCGGGCGCCGCTCTTGCCACTACATCCTTGAGTCTAGGACACTGTAGTTTGACGTTCGAACGCGGAATGCCGAACGCATTCGAACACCGCCAGAGTTGAGAGTCTGATTTTGCTTTTATTTTCGTCAGTAAAAGCAAAAATACGCCCCCCTCCCACCCACAACACGTCGTAGTAAGCGTTTGGTCAAGCGGGGTGAAAGGCCGATCACAGCGACGCTTTTGGGTCGAGCACGTTGCCAATACAGGGGAGGAAGTTAACAGCAGCGTTGTAGGCGTTACCGATAAAAAGTAACGCACGCTACTGTTTGGTTTCTTTTTTAAATTATAAATGAACGGGTTTTACTGTTTTGACGTTACAGGTATTCGTAAGCGCCATATTTCAAGAATCATTATATCCAGGCAGAGACTGTACACAACTACCTTCCATTTTTTACAGTTTCACCTAAATCTCACACAAAAAAAACAAAAAAAAACTAAAAAAAACCTCGAAAATTCACATTGCCGCTAGAACTCCGAAAAAAAAATTGAAGTGTAATTTTTTAAGTTTTGGGAAGCATTTGTAACGAGTAACGTAACTACGTTACTTGTTACTTGAAATAAGCAACCTAAGTACTTTACCCGTTATTGTTTTGAAAACGTAACTTATACCTAGCGTGTTACCGAAAAAAAGTTACGCGTTACCGGTAACGCCATTACATGTTACGCCGTTACATGATTTAACACTGGTTTTAATAGTGTTGCATGGTACGATGGAGCGGCCTCAGTTTCACACGCTGTATGGCTGTTTTGCATGTGGGTTTCACACGCTGCGTACCGGTTGCTTGCCAGTGGGTGTTTGCAGGAGAAGAACCAAAGAACCGACGTTAGGTCGTAGCCCAGTGTTGCTTGGCTAACAGCTAATCCGCTGGCCGCACCTGCTGAAGCACTGCTGGTCCCATCGTTAATATCGGGTTTTAGCGGAGTACGCGGATTCGCTTTGACGTAATATTTCGGCTGTGTTCATATATTTCGTGCCTCCCAAGCGACACCACTCATTTAGTTTGATTCGATTTAGTTTTTTCCTTTGTGATTTGTTCTTAGGAGCTTGGGACTCGCCGCGCTCGGGCGTTCTTTTAAGGCGGTCCGCGACTAGAGTGCGCTAAACAACTCTGAAACCGCATGATATTGGAAAGTTGCTTTCCTGCAGATGTCAGTCGCGCTTGAATGACGCGAAATGTGTTCCGAAGGTTCAGTATTGGCGTCGGAGGCACTGAGTGCGGCGACTACCCGAAAACCTCTTCCCCGTCAGAAGTACAACATGCAGGTAGCAAATTGAATGTCATCCCGCGCAAAGAAGATGAAATTGTGCCGCTTCACCGGGTTACCCGGAAGCACATTCTGCTGCCAGTAACGCAGCAACGCGACGCACCACGGAAATATGTGTCCTCCCACCTACTTTTTGCTATCAACGCGTCGCTCTCCTCTAGATTTTACTTCGCGTGGTTGTGTTGTACCGCGTGAAAGGTAGAAAAAAATGAGCAAAAGCACCTGGATGCACTTGGTATCCGGGCGATTGGCTGTATGCACAAAAAGATTGCCACGATCTGACTTTCTTTTTTTTTCAGTCTGCTTTTACTATATGTTTTAGTGTGCTTTAGTCAGTTTGCACACGAGACTTTGGTGGTTTAAAAATTGGGTTGCGCAATACAACGGGATTCTCGTATCACTAAGGGTAAATAACGAGCGAAGTTAATAAAACGAAGTAAAAACGTAACTAGTCTGTCCATCTTTTACATTTAACTCAACTCGTATATTCACCTGCACGTATATGAGCCAATTTTATCATAGCCACGAGTGCTTTTGCATAAATTTCGCCGACTCGTCGGCTACAAGTCACAGTACGCTGACTGTGACTTTATTCTCCCGACTTTCCGTGGCATACCAAGTGCGGTTGAGTACTTTTTCAGGCACTTTTAGCTGCAAGACACGAACTGTGGGCACATCGTGTGTTACTGCAGCCGTTCACCGCTTAAAGGGATTGTCCGGGAAAATGTTGTGTTTCAGAAAACATCAAAATTGTCATTGCTTTTAGGAATGTCTTTCGCATAAATTCGAATTTTTAATCCTCCTCCGCACAAGTAATTCATTTTTTAACAGAGCCCAACTGCTCAGATTGCACCCACAAACACATACGGCGTTTTCGTTGGCAACAGCGGAAGCTCTGACATAACATCATGCAAAGAGAGTCTTCAGCTCTTGACTGCTGTCTCAGTAAAACAAACCACGTTCCGAGAAAGACGAGATTTGCAGTATTGAAGGATGCTCAGTTCTTCGACGATGATCTTTGTATGCACCACCAACCATGTTTATCAAAACCGGAAATAAGTCAACGACCGTGACTCTGACGTTAGCATGCCTGATGTGACGTCACGCACGACACGACCAGCCATGCATACTTGCGACATTTGGCGTGAAGTTTCGTATTGATGTTCATAATTGATTAAACGAATATTGGGGCGCCTTTTAAAGAAATAAATAGCCCATCAGACTACATTTCAGCCCACTCTACTTGACCAGCGCAAAAACGTGGTAACTTCCGGATTTTACCGGACAATCCTTCCCGTAGCAGGTGGCTCGTTATGTCTTCGCTTCGATCTTCGTGATTCATGCGTCGTGCGTCGTGCTTCGACCTTCTTTTGGCTAATGTCATTATCTCAGTGGCTTCAGACAGACAATAAAATTCGGGGCTCTCCGCGCCCATCATTTCTAAAGCGTTGAGTGGCTGACTATAGCGACACGTTTTTATAGGCGCTCTCCGAAGCCCTGCAGATTCGGGGTTATGAGGTAAGCACTCCTAACCCCTTGTTGACGAGTGTTGAATCCAGGCAACAAACCCCATAATAATTTTTTGTTGTCCAATAGTTTCGGTTTTATCGCATTTTTTTCTCTAGTAGTCTGGCAACAGTCTTCAAGATCGAAACTTCATCTAATGAAGAGATACGCAAATAGTTGACGAGAAAAAAGAAAACAGCGGATTTCTCAAGAATGCAGCTGCTATCTTGCGCTGCTGGTCCAAACTCCGGCATAGTAGACTGGCACCGAAAATCTAATTAACATTACTAAAACTCTGATTTTATCACTTTTAAGCAAGTTTTTTTTTTCTCGAACTGGATTTTAGATAACGGTTTTCTCGAATGTGGAGGCACGGTCCAGATTAGGGTAAAGAGGGGACCCAGCTTCAGTTCCCCACCGGCCATGTATTGACGGAGCTCGGGTATACGTTGCGGTTAGACGTAGAAGTAAACGGCCTGAATTTAGTTTTTGTCGCCACTCAAATGATAGCCAGCTTCTGGGCAACCCAAGCCTGGAGCAAATGCACATCGGGCGTCCTCGGTCATATCATCTATCCAACGATGTACTTTCAGAGACCTAGACACGGGAAGCGGTGTAGAGGTGGTCGGCAAAACAGCCATTTTGCCTGTTTTATTAGTGAAATCCCTCGATCCTGCAAGTTTGGGAAGTGAGTTAGCCTAAAGTTTGTTGCTGTTGGGAAGTTAGCCCACTTCGAAGCCGCCTCAATTTTAAAAATTCGTATTTAACAATGGGGTTCGATGATATGTTTACTTGTCCTTTTCTGTTATGATGACTGCACAAAGATTTACCACTGTGCTGTGGCAAGCAAGAAGGCCGTAGGTGCCTCGCTAATTGAATTTGTGTCGGATTGTTATAATCTAGAAGTATGAAGGAGCAGATATTCTCTAGAGTACCACGCCATTATTTGTGTTTGAAATCAAGAAAATATAAAGCGAAACAGTACACTGGAATAAAGGCAAGTTATTAGAACACGGAGTAAAAAAATACATACAAAATCACTTACGAACGTATAATCAAATATGATTTGCCGACAAAATAGCAGCGCACAGGAGCCGCTCAAATATATGCATAGGTCGAGGGGTAAGAAAATGCTCACGTGAAACTGAATTTGATAGTACAAGTAGATGTTCACGTGTAAGTAAGCGCTCTGGTTCAGACAGACTTTCGCGTACAAGCAAACATTTGGTTGTTAAAAACGTTGGATACAAGTAAACTTGAGGTGTAAGTTTAGGCGTGCGTAAACTTTCGGGTGTAAGCAAAAGTTAGGGGTTCAGGTGTACAAGCGGATACCGAAAGGACAAAGGACCGCCTTGGCGGTATTAGACAATAAGGAAAGTTATGCCTCCCTCTTGAAAGCGGCTCTCCAGCGACTCTAGGCATAACCAACAGCTTTAGTGACTGAAGAACACCGTCACAACAAATACTGGTGGGAAGCTGCGCGAAATTTTAATTCTTGTCACCAGCCAACCTGAATGAAGAAGCGTCCTTTGTCAATGCATTTGTGAGAAAATAACTTGTTCGGCAACATCCCTTTGGCGGAACCACACGGTTCGTTTCATGACTGTGCCAAGGCGAGTAATCGACATGCTGTGCCAATTTACCTAGGCGACGCCGTCTAAATCTTTCTACCTAGACAACTACCTAGCTGCTCATATTTACATACGCTGGAACTGTAAACAAAGAGAAGATTAAGCTGCGATTCTTTTTAATAAAACTAAGCTCGCTCCTCGGTTATAACAAACAGAATAAACTGAAAGAGTCGTGCATTTGCACACGATACGGCTCCCCCATATGCATAAATCAATATCACAGGGGCTTGCTTTTAGTGGAGCGCTTTGTTTCAACATTCTCGAAACTTGGCTCGCGACGTGAGATTTTGCCTGTACTCACACTTCACGTTTTGAAAGGTAACAAGAATTTAAACGGGCCGATTTTGACGCATGTCGAGGGTAAGTTTCTGCAAAACTACACCGCTTAAAAATATGCTGTATTTTTTTTTTTTTGGGGGGGGGAGGGGGGGGGGGGTTGGACCAAGAGCGAAGTTTATAAACAATAAGGTACACAGACCCACGAAAAAGAAATTATAATCTTTTGTGACGAAACAACCAAACCGTACTTGACGGTGTGTGACGATACATTGAAACGTAACTATCAGGGATATTAAATTGATATCTGAAGACTGTTTACAGTTTGCGTCAATATTAGCTGGCCCAGACTAGTGCTACCCAAAAGGGTAAAAGCCAAATGTGTGCTTCCGGCAAGCTAAGCTATAAAACGAACTGCCACAGCGCGATAAAAAAAAAAAAATGTGGTAATTCATTTTAGCGTTTTTTGTTTCAGCAGCTTAACGTACCCGGGGCTTATTACATGGCTTCTGTGCCGCCTAGGCCGGCACGCTGCAGGGCCAGCACATATTACTTTATTGCCGCACCCCATTTTAAGCAGACATTTTGAATCGATAAAGGTAAACATATTGTTTATAATTAAACTCAAAAATAAAGAGAACGCGTTTTTCGAAGGATGCATATCATTTCACCTATGTCTTCGTTTGCGTCATCGATCACCATTTCACAAAAGAAGGAAGCGACCTTCTGTGCTTTGCTGAGACTATCGTACTCTAAAGAAGCAAACTCGGCCAATGCCTTTGCCAGTACTCCTAATCTGAGCCATCATCGACGAGGAGAGTCGCCAATTATTTTCGGTCACTCTCCCCTGCAGCTAATCATGGCAGGTTTCTCTACAACACTGGGTCTCAAGGGTGTGTACCACAGCACTCCTTGTCTTCTATCTTACTCTTGGGGATCCCGTTTTCCAATCTACAATAAGCGCTTTGGCAACGAAGTTGCTATCGTTTGCAAAGAAACGATATCAAAGTCTGGCAGCTACTGTTATCTTTAATGGTGAAAAGATCACAGCCTTACACGTTGCATGCATCGCTGCATGCCGCGTCCTCAAGCTCTTCCCGAGCAGGAAGACATAGGAGCAGAGGACCCACATGCGCCATTTCCCCCTCAATCGCGTTATATGACTTCACATAAAAACACACGTCTACGCAATCAGTGTTGTTTTACAAAAACTGTTTACGAAGTTTAATGAGGTCATTAGCGAGAGACACCAGTGGCCGATTGCATAGAGCCGCAGCTCACCCTAGCATCGTGTAGAGCTGGGTTTGTCTGCGGCGCACGTCCGCACTGCGGGAGAGCGCACTTCACTGCCACCCAAACGCGGTCAGTTCGCGATTGTGGAAATGCCTCCGCGGATCCGAAAGGATTCCCTGACACCCACTTGAACACTATTTTTCTTCAAGAAGAAACAAACACGTAGGCAACTTTCGCAACAAATACCTGGCATTTACGAGTTGTACGTTTCAGAGTGTAAACAAAGACCTCTATCTGCATTCTGGGATACTTTCATAAATGTACACGCAATGACGTACAGTAATTAGGCAACAACCGGAGCACAAACAGTCGTGATAGTTATGTTGGAGTTGGCATGTAAGTTTTGTACTTTTAACCTAAAACGTGTCGTCATTAATAGGGCAGTACACGACGTTCGGTAAAGACGGGGTGTTTCCTAAGTCTGACTCCTATAAAACAAAGTTAACAGACATCGGTACGAACGCTGCGCGGAAAACGAGCGTCAACTATTGATAGCCGCTCCAGTGACCACGCCTTAGGTGGTTTCTCGCGCGGAAAAACAAATATGATGAAGCCTACTTCGCTTATACGATATGGAAACAAAGAACTACCGAACACGTTCCGAGAGGAAGGGGGAGAAAGTGAAAGGTGGAAAGAAATCACCAAAGAATAAAGAACAAGTCGTGGAGCACAAGCACAAGAAGATTCCCCAGAACGTGCCCAAAATTTGTTTTCGATCTCGCCCCGCACGCCGCCGCTCTAATGCCTTGAAACGAGAGAGCCACGGTCATTAAGTTCGTCCCATGGAGTCGTTAGTTGTTTTATTCGCTCGCCGCGGAGGGGGAGGAGAGACATGGCTGCGCCGTCGACGTAGCCTTTTGGCTTATTTTCGCAGAGGGTACGTTTTCTACGCCTCACATCTTTGACGTCTTTGTTTTTCTCGAGCACATTCTGGCTTCCTTGGCGTCTGGCAGCTCAGATAAACGTAACCACAGAGCTTGAGGTTCGCGGTCACGTCGCTGCCGGTGAAAGAGAACGCCAGACGCGGTCTCTTCTCGTCCCCTTACGAACGCTAAACCTCGATGCGGCTCTAAAAAAATAAATAAAAAATGTTTTGGTTTTGAACCGCATGCCCGAAGAAAAGCTCTAGGCCGTTTTTCTTTCGATCCGCTGGACCCGTTGCGTGCATGCGTAGGTCTCGAAACGTGCTCTAAGCCGCTTGTGGCCATGCTGGGAGCGTGCACATTTCTTGCGCGCATTCTCTATATCAACGTGTGCATGTGTATGTACGCGTGTCTGTGCGTAACACTGCGAGGGGGTGGGAGGGATGGGACAAAGAAGGGAGAAAGAGAAAGCATAGATGTGTTTCGCTGTTGCTGGTCGCGCGCTCGGATTTCGGGTAACCATGACGTCTAGCAGCAGCAGCGTCGAAGGCGTCCTGAAAGGAAGCTTGTCCTTTTGGCGATAAACTTAAGCCAGAGACATGGAAGTGACAGGAGAAGACAAAGCGTTTCTCGGTCTTGTTAGCTTTTCTTTGTTGTTGTTGTTTTTTCGTACAAAGATTGTCCTGATGAGTCGTTTGCTTTGTTTCATCCGAGTTTAGTTTTACCGTTACAAATAAAAAGAGAGGACAAGAATTTAAAAAAAAAAAATGTGAAGGGGTGTCAGATGTTAGTGCACTTTTTGTTTCTTGAAATATCAGAATCGAAAATACAATAGTTTTTGACACTTTGTTGACATCTGTCTGGCTGATTGTTCGCGTCACATCTTTCGACGCGTGCTTTGTTTAAGAAAAATACTTGAAGACGACAATAAAGAAGTTAATAGTTATATAGCGCAGTTGAATGAGCCTAGAACAGTTAAGAAAGAAGATCTTTCACGAAGGTGCCGGCTTCGTATTACTCTGGAATTGTTCTCCGAGCACGCCTACATTGCTACCCACAGAATGCTCCCGATAAAGAGCTCGATTGACAGAGATGAGAATTCTAACGAATTAAAAGTTTTAAATGCGCCAAGAAACTAAGGAAAAGGAGGAGACGAGAGCGCAAGGGGAGGTTATGACGCCGAGCTCTGATTGGAAGGATTAGCGGGTAGGCCTAAAACTAGCCGCCTTTGTCTCCACTGCACTCGTTGAACGCGTTTGAACGCGAGAGCCAAAAGCCGGAAGCCAGGTAGGTGAGCCACCCCAACTAACTCTATTTTCGGAATTACCGCGGTTACTCTTTTCCGGTATGCTCTTTAGTATCGCGAAATTCAGAATAGTTATTGTGAAAGCGGCGAGTTTAAATTATGCCAAAACCAGCGTTCAAAAACGACCGCGCTTTTCAGTGCCGTAACGTCAATGGAAGGCAGGCTTGCAGGTCGAGCGGGCAGTCTGAAAATAGACTATGCCGAGCATTTGTTTCAAGCTGCTGCGCGGGTGATGGAGCGAGCTTCCAGGGAATTTATTTGACACCATGAAAGTGCTTGTAACCAGTTGTGGAACAAAGTTTGCAGTCCAAAGAGTGAACCCCTGCCTTCCGGTGACGTCACTTTTTCATTGTTGCCAGATGAGACTTTTACTTTGTAAAACACGGTGAGAACCAATATTGTAAATTCAATAACTGCGCGAAAAAATATTTTTACTTAATATTTGAGTTTGTATAAGTTGTTTTTTTTTCGCGTGTATAACTTAATTTTCTATAGCTTTCATCTTTTGAATGAAAGTAATGTTGGTAACGTAATTAAAAATTAAAATATGGCACCTAAAAATTGCGCATTGCATTTTAATGTTCTGGGAGTTGTTATAATTTCTTCAATGATATACAGTGGCCGATATACCTTTAGAGTGATCAGAAGTTTCCTATAGAGTAATATACCAATGAATAGAAAATAGTACTATACCGAGGAGTACGCTACAACGAACAGATGTCACGTTAGATCCAAAACTTAATCAAAGTAGAGTTCTAAGTTTATTTTTTACATTAAGGAAGTGGCGGCCAAACTAACAACTGTTTTACGAGGACCGTCGCACGAACAACAATGTAATTAATATGCGAATAAGCTGATGTCTAACACAATATCAACGGACTTTCCCGAGAACCGACAACATGCACATTATGAAGTCAAGTTTAAGCAGGCACGTGTCTTCAGTTTTAGTGCGAAGGTTTTGGGTTCACTTTAACCTTTCAAATCTCCGATTCAAACTGCAGCTGAATAAAGTTGTGTATACACAAAGAAAGAAAAAAAAAAATCACGTAGGCCGCGGAGCCCAAGTTTTATCGCACTGCTCTTGTGGGCTCCTTAAAAGTTCTAAGCGCATAAATGTTGAGAGGCGATGTTCACTTTAAGATGCAGAGAAGCGCACGCCGAACGTAGCTTATGCCCCGCTCGTGTAGCGGAAAGTAGCAAAGGCGGCTCGCTTTTTTATTGTTTCTTTTTTTTTTTTTTATTATACGGAGCGAGCACCCGTAGTATCGACGGAGTTTCCCCTGCAGTGCACTCAGTCTGCGTGGGTGTGAGCTTAGCAACGGGGACCGTTGCCTCTAAGTTTCCGGTAGAAAAGAGAGGGGAAGCACACTTATCGATGCTCCCTCGCACGCCTACTCGCAGGCAGAGCACCAAAACGGCTTAGCACCGCGATCCGATGAAGCCACTCTAGAAGCATCCAAGTGCATAGTCACGGCGCGCTTATCGTCTTTGTGCGATTGCTATGACCGGCCAAATCAACCACAAGCTGAAAAAAAGAAACGAAGGATTACGGCGATTTTAATGTGCGTGATTGGTTCAGATGGTGATACAGTAAACGCACAAAAACGACCAGCTCGCCATGACGACGCAATTTTGACACTGCTTGATTGGCTCCCGAGGATCGTAATAACGTTAGCTCCAGTCAAAGTTAATGGGAAATGGAGCATAGCGAGGCCGGATGCTCGGATGCTGCCCTACCTGCTATATAGCCTTCGCAGTGGTGCGGAACATCTAGCGACATAAATCGCAATGGCAAATCTGAAATTAAAGTGCTTAAAAAAAAAACAAGAAAAAAAAAACGCTATTTACGCAATTTCGCTTCTTGCTGTATTTTATTTTATTTTGTCTCTCCTTTAAATCCTATATGATTTTTGCGCTTCGCTTGCGCCTGTGTGTGTGTGTGTTGGTGCGAGGGCGAGAGGCACGCGCTTGTGCGTGCACCCAAATCAGGAGTCGCTTTTGCACGTTGCAAAACGACGATATCGTTCCACATTCATATCGAGCCTTGTTGTGCTTTTTGCGATTCGGAACGACAAGCGCACTGCGCACCAGCTCCGTCGAAACAACGTGAGAAAATCGGAAGAGGGACTGATATACATTTTATTTCACACAGCTGAATCAGATCGCATCCTGCAAATCACATGTTCGCACATCAAAAAAAAAATATCCAGACTTTAAGGGGGATTCATTCGCGATTTATTTCTAGCCTTTTCCTCATAGATGGGCGCAGAATTTCTCCGGAACCAACGAGTTGCATGCTCGCAGGTATACGCATGCAGGTCGGTCACTCGGGGAAGCTCGGGCCACGGGCTGTTTTCCCCCGATCTCGACGAGCTAGGTTTTGTTCGCCCGGCGTCCGCCACTACTGGCAGGGGCCAACGGCCGGCGCGGAGCACGGGATAGTAAAAAATGGCTCCGATTTCCGACTCAAAGGGCTGTTTATACTCCGACGTTTAGCGCAGTGAATGCAGCGTAGCGCAGAACGCGCGCCTTTCATTGGCCGGCAACCAGGAACTCGATACCTGCGACCAATCAGTATCAGTGCGCGCTGCGCTACGCCGCGCCCGTCGACGTTAGGTTGGAGTATAAACGTACCTTTAAGCCCCTCTATCCGGGAAAAAGTGGCGCCGTTCATTGTTGTAGAAATGCTCGAGGCACGTGCCGCGCGCCACTTCTGGGAAGAACATGGCGTCTGAAATATAGCTTAGTGAAATGTAGCCGCCATGATCTTCCCAAGGGCTGCACGTTGCACGTGCCTCGTGCATCGACGAACATTGCGCTACTTTTGAAACATGAGGGGCTTCATTTCCGACTCGATCCGAAGTTGGAGCCACGTTCGAACCATAAAAACGTAATTTGTAGGCATAGAGTTATTACAATAAACGCTAGAGGCTCAGCTGGCGCTAGTGTCTACGGGACTTCCGGTTGCAAATTGAAGCAGACAGCATGCAGTCTACATTTCCAGCCTCCTGTGTATTCCTATGGGAAAACGCGCGTGAATTTTGTCTCTTCGCCGGAAAATAACATGAATAACTTTTGTCATATCGGTTGTAACGGATAGTATGTACCTTTATTGGTATTGTGAAAGTGTAATTGCTTTAGTTACAGCATTTTCTTTACCACTGAGCGATGTAAAACTTCGCTCTATTTCAGGCCCAAACCCTGTTTCAAGGAAGGTATGTGAAAACGAGCGACGGTTCTAAGCGAACTAACTGATCGAAAGGAATGTATTGTGTGTTCAGGTTCGCTAGGATTTCGGTGGTGCTTATATATTGCTAATATGCCCGTCCTGTCATTGGATGAAAATGACTCCGTCGTGCATCTTTACGATCGGTTAAAGAAACATTCGAACGCAAAAAATAAAGCATGTGAGCTACGAAAGGTATGTCTTTTTATTATTTCCCATGTCGGGCAGTTTTTATCGGGCACCTGCTCTCTGGCTCCCCTTATTTGCAAAGATTTGGAGCGTGCGGGTGATGATTTGAACCATTTGAACCCAGAACAAGCATCTTCGCAGTACTTATTTATTGCAAATCTGACTATATTACGTGTCTTTCAATTTATTCTGATCGTCTGCAACCACAAGGAGTTACTTATCCAGTGTTACTGCGTAGTTCTTGCCGTCTCTCTCGGTTTTCCACATGTCCTTCGTTCGTTTGGCACGTATATCCCCCATGTTGGAAAGCGTCGACACCGTGTTCGCGCTAACAGTGTCCGACAGTGCACAACAATACACGTACGAAGCCGTTTTAGCACCGTTTTTAATGCGATGAATTCGAAAGAAAAACGCCGTAACTGACCATTTATTTCGTCTGCGTGACTGAGAAATGTTCCAATGTGCCTGGTACGTACAAATTATTCGTGATATTTGCTCTTATAATCGAGCGCAGAGAGAAAATGCACTCGCTTTTTCCCATAGGAATACATTACCGGAAGTCAAATTTAGACTGCTTGCTGTCTGCTTCAAAATGCAACAGCACACTAGCGCCAGCTGAGCCTCTAAGCGTTTATTGTAATAACTCTATGTTTGTAGGGTGTGCGAATATTGAAATTTTCGAATACGAATCGAATACGAATAAGACAAAAAACGGGCTTCGAATATCGAATCGAATATCGAATATGTGTCTAGTAATGAAAAATTGCAAAACAAGAGGTAACTGCAGGTTTGATTGCCTTTTTAATATAAATCAATGCAACTGCATTTTACTGGGCTGCAGCAGGCTAAAGATACTTCTAGTAATGCACTCATTACAAATTATCGTGTAGGAAAATTAACTGCTCAACGTGTTCAGAAAGTAAGCGCTCCCTACGCGCCGTGACAACACTTCCGCCAGTAGAAAGACCCTTTCACTCAAGAAACTTGCGAAATTTCACTAAAGTTTGAGGAAGTTTGATGAACAGTGTTGCCCGGCTGCTACACGAATATTTCGAATTTTAGGAAACAAATAATTTTGAAGGTAGTTTATTTTTTATTTTATAGAATGGTTACCAAGGTTTATACCGTATAAAAGCGAAAATATGCGCTTTTAACGCTTTCATTAGTTATTAATGTGAACCAGTGATGCCAATAAACCCAACAAATCTTGCACTTTTCCTCCGCCTAATAGAATCAACTAGTTTTTTTTTTTTAATTTTCGTGCATGCACACAAAGTTGAACTTCAGTCGAACCTTTGTCGAACATCACGTTGAAAGTTCAAAAAAGTCGAACTTGGTCGAACTCGAACCTGGGAAGGTTCGCGACATCCCTAGTTTTGACTGCGTGGGAGTGGCAGGAGTTTTTGTCGATGGCAATGCAACGTTCTGCTCGCACCCAGCTTTTTCTTTCTTTAATTTTCAAACATTTATATTAGCTAACACTCTCGAGATTTATTTTATATTTATATTTCACTGTCGAGGTTTATTTTATTGTGTCAATTTATAGAACGCGCAATTACATCACATATTGCTATAAAAGTGACACACAACAAAGGGCTTGCTGAAAAAGAAACCGAAACTGATCTTGTCTTGCTGCCATCGGACAGGTAGAAACGGAGCAGACCGATAGCGCACGCATCATACGCCTTCCTCAGTGAATAAACATATTCATAGGGGAATGCGTGGCAGGCAGATTATTCGTTACTTGCTCGAATATTCGCAGTTTGTGCGAATATTCGCCATTTTTCCCGAATATTCGGCTTTGGCCGAATATTCGGGAACTTCCGAATATGCAATTTTCGAATCGAATACGTTTCGAATAAGGAAAATATTCGATTCGTATTCGCACACCCCTAGTAATTTGTGAACTCTCTATTTGCTGATGTTATTGTGGATTGGTTTGCACTCGAGTTTTTAGCGTTTGCAAGTGCGTCATTTGTGTGCAGATGAAGCCGCACACACATCTAAGACCTTGGCACCATGAATTGGCTTTGGCGGCGTCCATCGCTTCTTTGCCGCAGGGAATTACGTTTCCGACGAATACGCAGCGGCATATTGTAATAGATTTTTGCAGCGCGAATTTCGCTGTAAATCTTTCCTCCAGTGAGTTCAGCCTTTAGATGCGAGCCTGTAATGACTAGCCTCAGATTTGCGCGAGTCACGGTCGTAGGTAGAAAATAGCTTTTGAATGTGGTGTCATTTTCAGCGCTTGTACGTACGGCGCGTGCTTTGGTCCCTTTCGGAATCGACGAACACGTGCGTGATGAGCTGTGAAGTCACATGCTGAGCTGTGCGATTTTCACAGCCCAGCATTGTTAAACAAAGAGTTTCTGGCCGGTGTAAAGCCCCTCGATGTGTTTGCGTTTGTCTTGCAAAGTAGCGACCAATACGCCAGTGCACGAGGCCTGTGTCTTGAGCCGCCCTTGGAAGCAAATGGCGACACAGCACTGAAATGAGCTGCCCTTGGAAGCGAATAGCGGCGGAGCACTCGCTCGTGGCACGTGTCCTGCGAGTTTCCACAACAATG
This sequence comes from Ixodes ricinus, assembly GCA_037355805.1. Lineage (NCBI taxonomy): Eukaryota > Metazoa > Arthropoda > Arachnida > Ixodida > Ixodidae > Ixodes > Ixodes ricinus. The sequence continues at coordinate 41,444 of JAZHYW010012092.1, forward strand.
GTTTGCGGTACTTGTAAAAAAACACCTTTATCAAGGGGCTTGGTACGTTTACACCTGAGCAGAAATCCTCTGCCGCAGGAGCGCCTTCAATCCCGACGGCGGCGGCGGCGAGCGGGTTGTGTTTACATCTATTTCCTTGGAGCGGCGGCGGCGGCGCTGGCTGCGGCAGCTGTTCTAGTAACATTCCGTCAAATATGACGAGAATGTGCAAGAGTTCCCACCTCGGCTGTCTCTCTCGCGGGTTGTTGCTTCCCAGTCTCGCTGTTTTTGGCTCGACAAGTAGGCGTAAGCAATTCACGTTGACGCTGCATCCCAAACGGCAAAAACAGCGCGAAGCTAATGGATGATTATGTAGACAAAGAAGATGAGATTATCATGATTCTTCTCTCGTATTCCCTGCTTGCGATAGAGGAAGAGGAGCAGCGAGCGCCGAAAAAGCAGAGTCGCAGTCGGCGGTGGTGGGTCCGCCCATGCTTACGAGACCGCGAAAGGACGGGACAAGCAAGCTGCCTTCTTCCTCGTCTTCGCTCTTATGACGAGGAGTTCTACCGAGAGGGCGGTTGAATTGTCTTTGTTCCCTGCCATGCCAGCGACGCTGGATGTCTTCGATGCCGTCGACGCTGGATGGCGCTTAGCTGCTCTCCGAGCCTGGCGCAAGTGAAGCCACCGGAAGTTCGATGCTTGTCCCGGAAGTCGGGCTTGCGCTGGGCTTCCTAATGCATTCAGTCGATATTTTGGACAATGCTCTTTTGTGTCTTTGATTGGGTTTTAATACTCCCGTTCTGGATCAAATCCCGAGAATGAGGCATTTGAACTTGGGACATATTCACATCTTGATCAACTAGAATCTCAAAATGTTTACATTGAATGGCTTCCCGTGATACTTCTCGGGTTTGCATGCGCTCTTATTGCGCAACAAGCAAGCTTTCTTGAGGGAACAAGCGAAAATCTAGCGCCCTCGACGCTTTTCCAACCAGCACTCGGAAGGGTTACAAAGCCTGCCAAGCGCTCACTTCCGGGACAAGCCGCTCACTTCCGGTGGCTTCATACCTGTTTGCTCAATGCAGAGCCTGGCTCAATGCGCCATCCAGCCCCTCTAGTGGAGATCAGTGGTCGACGCCATTACCAAAAACAAAGAGGAAGAACGCGTACTCGTGGCAGGGTCGCGCTCCACAAGAATGTCATTTTTGGTCAGCGAAACCCGTCGTTCTGCGGCAGAAATAGGCCCCGGACCTACACGACTCGCCGCCGCGTTTTCCGCCCAGCGTTTCACCCCAGCGGCAAAGCTGGGCGGATCCGCTAGCAGATCCGCAAGTGTAAACGCACCATTAGGCTGGTTCAATCCTCAGCGTTCGTGCGCGCGTATGGCGGGTGTTTAGCTAACTTTTCAAAATGACGAAAACTCATAGCCGTCTGGGCTGTGATTTTGTAAACATTGAAACGGTCAAATAAGCATCTTCCAGCATCTGGCAATTAGCGTTAATAAAGCGCAAAAAGATAAAGGAAACATAGTGCACCACATTTAGCGTTTTACAATAACACTAACAATGTTTTCCTTTCGTCTTTTTTTGTAATTCTTATTTTTATTTCACACTTATTGCTCGCGTGCAACGTGAGCGAGCGTGCTGAGGCGCGGGACATTTCTGAAGAAGTGAAGTGCGTGCGTGCACAGCTTTGAGCCACGCTCAAAGCTGCGCGACTGCACGGGCGCCTGTAGCGTTGGCGTCACAAACTGCATTTACATGGGCTGCGCTTACATGGATGACATTGTAGCGCGTCAAATCGAGATTCGACTATTTTGAATTTTGAATGGAAGTAGATAGGTAGAAGAGGAAGAAGTGTAGAGTCAGGGTGCACGTGTGATTGGTCCCTGCTCGATTCGATGCTCTACGATCGCATCCATGTGAACCTAGCCATAGCCAGGGAACGTTGTGCCACATTTGTGCCAAAGAAATGGTGCACGGCACGTGGCGTACACCTTCACTCCGGACGCGGACAAGATCCGTTTTGCCAGATAACTGCAAGATTTTCTTGCCGTCTAGAGTATGGGTCTAAATAAACCTACCTAAAACAATCGAAGCCTGTGCATTAGAATTTTGATGTCATCACAATAAGATCGAGTGCAGACACAAATTGGACATAAGCGCAGCGTCAACGTTCGGCTGGAAGTCGTGTCGGGATCGGGCCAAATTAGTGAGTGGGCGCCATTCGAGTGTGATGACGTACCGTCGAAGACGACGAAGTTGTTCACAGGATTGTCTGAGATGATGAGACGATGCATGTAGGGATGTAGGACATGGTGATGCCGTGAAAACGGGCAATGCCTCAACGCCGGGCGCCTCCCTTTCACTTTCAAAACCGACGCAGCGAGCAACGGCAGCGAGCTATCCGAGCCGAGTGACCCAGGGTAGAGTGACCTACATAGAAAGGTTCGAGGGGGGCCACCGGAGCGCTATTTCTGAAGTGCCGCGTGTGGAAAAATGATTAGAGGGCGATACGAGCGAAGTGGCTTGGATTTGCATAAACAAGGAGTAAACGAGCGCTACAATATAAGCTCTCGATTAAACGCGCAGATGAATTTTAACACAAAATGCCTTTTATCGATGTTTTCTTTTTATGAAAAAAAAGCGTTGCGTTCTAACGCCACTCTCGACCGGCACACAGGTCAAGGACATAGAAACAATAGAGCCCCGGGCTATAATTTTTATACAGCGTAGACGTCAGGCGTCACGTCAATACATAACGTCACCACGACCTGACGTGTCGTCACAACGATATGCGACATCACGAAGACGCCTTGACGTCGACGTCGTCATCGGCGTTGACAACGCGTGTTACACGACATCATGAGTGCGTTGTGAGATCATACTGCGTTGACAACCAACGTTATTAGATTAGCTCATTTACGGAACTGCTCATAGACGCCGCATGCACGAGCAGTACCGCCCCCCCCCCCCCTCACTCACCACGGCTCGCCTCCCGTCGTTCGACGCGCCGGACGGCTGCATTGGTAACTGCAGTGTATTCTATGGGATACGTACGTTTCGAAGCGCAGCGTCTTGATGGCGTTCCGCCGTACTCTATTGAACATACAGTTCGTAAACAAAAATCTAGATGGCGCTTCGAACGATGGGAGGTGGACTGAAGTGAATGAAGGTGGTACACCCTTCCGTGGGAGTTCCACGACTGAGGTAATCTCGTAACGTTGTTCACAACGACGTCGACGTCAAAGTTGACGACGACGACGACGTCAAGTGACGTGAGGACGATAGCGTTCTTGTCGCGAAAGCAACGTGGTAAAGATGCTTGTCGTTAAGGCGTCGACGTCGTTGTCAACAGGACGCAACTCGGCGTCACTACGACGTCCCGAAAACTTCACGACGTCGACGGCATCGTCGACGACGACCACGTTACACGACGTCAAGACTTCGTCATGACGGCGCGTCCACGTTGATGTTGGCGAAAGTAACGACGTTACATGACGCCAAGGCTTCGGCTGTGACGTTAACGTTGACGGCGACGTCACGCGATGGCAGGACTACGTTAACGTGACGTCATGGCGACGTTTTAAGTTGCGTGGGGCGTCGACCATCAAAGAGCTCAGTTGGATGACCACATTCACGGTTGCCACACGATCATCATCAAAGCCTGCCTTGGTTCACGCACGTATCTAATGTGAAAAGCATGACATTTCGAGACAGATACTTAATTAAATGTAATATGGCCCGAACTCTCAAATAAGATACGGCACAGCGCTTTTTTTTTTTTGCAGGTATAAGGTCGGCCGGATTATGAACGAGTTGTGAAGCCGCCGATACAAGACAAGGAAACCAAACCAGCGCTGTGAGCTAAAGTACTCGGATAAAAATCACGCTTTTTGTTTCTAACGAGACCCCGACAACCACTATTGGCGAACGCGTGAAAAGGGCGTACCACGAGGCCACGAGTAGTAGTAGTAAGCGTTGTGAGGAGGGGGGGGGAAAGTGAGGTCAAATAGTGTTTGTGAGGCCACGAGCGAGAACCGCACCACAGTTTCCTTCCAGGGGCCGCTCCATAGCCGCTCATTTTAGTGCTGCGCCGCTATTTGCTTCCAAGTGTCGCACGAAGCACGGGCTAGTGCATCGGCGCATTTGATGATTTCATGACGCTTGCAAGACATACAAACACATCAAGGGGGGCTTTACTGAGGGCGTGTGACTCATCGGTGCGACGTATGGAGTCGCGGAGCGCGAGGTTATGTGGCACGTGGCTGCTGCATATAGGTCGTGGCGTCGGCCGCGGTCACTATAAAATTGAAAGTGAAAGCTCGTCGCTCCGCAGCGAGACAGAGCACGTTGCCATGGCATCATTACGTCTAGATGCGTCGCCTCTCATTTGTCCTATTTTTTGTGTGGTGCAGGAGACAGAAATCTCGCATTCTCCGACAAAACGGCAAAACTGATCTTGGCGGTGTCAAGCAAAGCACTCGCGGTCGCCGTACGCCGTACGCGTACGTGAGTCGCCGTACGTGCAAACTCGTAAAAACAGCAGCAACAACAACAAATGCTCTGGCTTGGGGCATTTGTACAGGTGTCGCCATCTCGTTGAACCGATTGAAAATGAATCTAGCGTAAACCGGCCCTGTCAAATTTATTTACTCAAATACGCCAATACCAAGACATTTAGGCCTCCCGTAAGGGTCTTAAAATTATGATAGGAAACACCTCTAGTACGTATTACCAACCGTTTTGTAGCTTTTGTAGTCTAAGTGATTTTCATTTTAAACTTGCCTCAAAATGCGCTAAAAACAGTTAAAATGGTCATAATTCTGGGTTCTATTAAAAATCTACGGCGCTTTCAAGGGAAATTCCCAGGGGCGTGTGACTTTCATTAGATCTTCATAATGAACCTCGAAAATAATCAATACTCTGGTGCAGTGGTTCTCAACCATTGATGTTTCGCGGACCCCTTGTGGATCGGCAGAGATGGTGGAGGAACCCGCTCGTGGTAAGGGAAAGAGGAATGTATAGGTTAATTATGATAGTGATTTAATAAATGGATATACCTAAGGGCTAGTCTGAGGTAGATTTATTTCACTGACATATACACGAGAAAACTCACCCGAAAAATGAAACGATTCTTCTCAATGTGAGAAAAGACAACTTCTATTGCCGCGGGCTTGGCTGATGAGGCTGGGCTTCGCGGACCCCTAGAATGCCTTCGTAGGCCACAGAGGGTTCGCAGACCCCCATTTGAGAACCACTGCTCTGGTGCATTCCTCAGACGCAAGTTTGTGTAGCAAAATTCGCCCATTCAGTGATGAGCGGGCGAAGCCCCTTCACATTGAAGAAATCAACTCACCTGCCTGCCGTCGGGAAGAGAAAGAATACTGCGTTCCGCGTTTTTCGTAGTATTTTCACGCAAGTTTGCAGCACAGTGGCATCCATAAAACCCTGCTATCACGCGCTGGACTTTGCTCACGCAAGCACTGACGTAGAACGCAGCCAACGCTCTGACGAAGCGCGCAGCTAAAGCCTTCTAGATTCCTAGAGTGTTCTAGCGCAGAGGCGCATCCGTGGAGCCGGCGGAGCGGCAGCATGAAGCTTTCGGTAGAGATTCAAACGGTGGCGCCGGGGATTACGCAAGAACATCTCGGGACAGGTTGTCTGATTGACTCAGGCGCAAGGAGGGCAATAAAATAGCGGTGATTGAGGTCGCCCATTATCGCGGCGCGAGAAAATGTAGCGTTCAAAATGCAAACTAGGTGCAGGATGTAACGAATAGATAGATGTACGAAGAGACTTCACGCAGTGCCACACTTTGGCCAACCCGGGAGCCCCGGTGCTGCGTTCGGATGGTATATAACCACGTTAAACGTCACGCTAAGTGCACCGGCGCAAACGGACTTTTTTATGCTTATATCACAAATGTGCAGCGCTATCCAAGGCAGAAGACCGAGGGTTTAAGTGTAGTGAAGGCCTTGTTCAGCCACCTGTGACCCAAGCGTGCTACCCGAAATATGTTCTTAGCAGCGTGTGAGGTTTTATAGATAAAGGTGTGCTAAGACCTTTTTTTTTTCTTTTTTCCTTGTTATCAGAAATGTCTTTTTTTTTTTTACATCGAATTTTTAAACGCCGAATAACTTTTCTCTTTGATTTTGTTTTATTTAAATAAACATGACGAAACTAGATTTTTTTTTAAAGTAAAATTATACGGCCCTTAATTCTGACACAAAAAATACCTAGAAATTGAAAAAAAAAACAAAAAAACACCGTTTGAGGAACTTCGGCGACTTCTTCCCTATTATTATAACATGCATTGTTTTTTTGTTTTTTTCATATACTTCAAAGGCAGGCATAATTTTTTCTATACATTGTTCGGTAGCTACCTGGAGAATTCGTTGAAAGTCGGCGGGCAATACGCCGTCATACCTTTAACTAATAAATGTAATACTGCAAACCAGGTATTTCTAAAATGATTACAGCGTAAACGTCAAAACATGCATGATTGAATTACGCGTGTCGTGCCCATCATTTTCGATCCTTGCGTGGATCTCATAGAAAAGCATTTTCAGAAATAGCCCAAACACATCAAACATTTTTGTATACGAAGCAAGGGAACTAGAAAAAAAAAGAGTAAAAAAAAAAGAGAAAAAAACAAAACAAACTCAATAAACGTCAAACTAAATCAGAATAAAATGTATAAATATAACGCGTGCCTGATCAGGTAGTTTTGAATCCCTGACACAATTTTGTTTGTTTGCGCGCTCCATTATTTGCAGCTACCAGCAAAAAGCAAAAAAAAAAAAAAACATTTGCGATACATAAAAAAAAAATTACGAGTGAGCGCGAAATTGTTGCGCTCACTCGTGTTAAGCTCCTAATCAAATTTATATCCAATAAAGTACACAATAAAAAAACAGAAAAACGCTCATGAAGGCTGTCGTACCGTCGCTTTAAACATAAACGCAATGGGAGCCCAGGAAAAGAAAACGGATGAGCCTAACTCAGAGAGAGATTCTGGAATCGAATCCAGCGATGGCAACGACAATGGCAACAGCTGCGCAACTACCCTGTCCCAGATCCTCCTTGAGCCTTATTGTGTTGTCTGTCATATTATAGGTGTTAGGGAAGCAGCCACGAATACACGCATGCAAAAAACGCCTATACCATACAGGTATATACAGTCAGATACACGTGTCTAGCGTCTCCACCAATGTCCATGTATTGGGTTTCGAGGGGTTGTGCGCTACGTAGGGAAGCCGATCGACTCTCTTGCCAGAAGGTTGAACGTATCTTTTTTGGACTAGTGTCCGCGGACTGTGTTGCAGCTTCAAACGACGCAAACGATACGTTTTTTTTTGTTTTTTTAGGATCGTTTATTACAACGAGACGTGGCAGATGTTGCGAAAGACATATTATGTTAATACGATCGCCGTATACGATACACGCTTCTTCGTGCGCTAATAAAACAGGCATTCTTCAAGGTGTGCTGTGTGGAAGAATTGTTTTATTATTGCAGTCGAATTTTGTTTTTGCGGCTACACACTCGGTGTGGGCTTAAGTTCGGATAATATAACAGAGGTCGTTTTGCATGCACACGGCAGGATGACGCCTTGTCAGGTGTTTGTTGAAAACGTCGCTGATTCGGAGAAACCATGGGATCGAGCCCGAGTTTGAAGTACCACGTGCTGTGGGATTGCTCTAGAATTTAATTTCCGTACATTGGATTTTGTTCCTTCTTTTTACACATCGAGCAGATTTTTAAGCGAGGTCGTTTGGCGAACTTTTTACTGCGGTGGACGACACTACTTCTCCAATATCACTTGTCGCAATTAGAGAAAGAGACTGAAGAGGAGGTATATGGCCGCTCTGTTTAAAATGATCGCAGGAAAGAGAATAATAAGGAGACTACAGAGAGTTCTAGAATAGCGTACCCAAAATCTTTGCGACCGCAAAGAATAGCGTCGTCGCCACCGCTGCGTCTTGCGCTTTGCGTTCATTCGCTAGTTGTCAAAAATTACTTGCGTATGCAAAGAGCCTTCGCGTTCTTCCAAGGAGGATTTGTTATGCGCGAGAAGTTGGTTAAATCTAAGAAAAGTAAAGTTAGAAAATGGTGGCTACCAGGATTGCGGCTGCGGCCGCCTTGGCGGTCGTCGTGAGTGCGACGTCGGCGACATCCTGTCGACTGCGATTTTCAATACAGGACGACATTGCGCCCCTGCGGGAGGCACAAGTCACCAACGGTTTGGAAGGCCCAGCAAGGATGGCAACAATCGCCGGCGGTACTTGCCGATTGCGACGCGCGAACGAAATTGGCGAAGTATACGAGACCCCTCTTGCCGAGACGACGCGAGCGGACACGACCGGTCGACTGCTCGCGTCGCATTCTCATATTTAAACAAATCTAAAATGCTACTTGGGACCAAAAAGCTTATTTTTTTTCTTATCATGTTACAATATTTCGTGCGTGAAGTAATAATAATAATAATAATAAAAAAGTTGCTGCATTTCGGTGGCGTTGCAAACGCAAGATGCTTGGGTTTTGTTGTCGCGGCGGAAAGACGCTGCTCTAGAACTCTCTCGAGTAACCTGCACTAACGCAAGCGCTAAAGCTAGCGTTAACGTGCGCGAATATTGTGTACGTTATTTTAAAACTCCCTATTACCAACGTTCAGCGGTCTCGGTCAATTTTTTTAAACACTTATTACAAAAATATGGGCTTCGCACTATGTCACAGCATTACATTATGATGTAGTACATAAAATAGGAAGGGGAAAATTATGAATAGCAAATGAAATGAAGATCGCTCCGCAACGTCACCATTTACTCGATTGAATAATGGACTAAAAATATAGAAGGAATATTAGGGCGCGAAGAAAATGATTAAACAAAACTGTGAAAAAAGGGAAGGGAAAAAATTATTTGGGGGTCCGTGTTTGGAACCGCTGAGAAGCGCCAAGCACGTCCCAGTGAAACTGCACGCATCTGTTTGAGCCTCTTGAGAATCTTGAAGACCTATGCAGCTGCAGCTAGCCTTGGTCATATCGCTTTTACTCTTTGACGGGAGCTTTCGCGCTTTAGTTAGGATTATATGGGACACATTTCCAATCAAATGTTTTGCTATTCATTTTGGCTTTTCTGTGTTACTAAAAAAAAAAAATTGAGCATAATATGACGATTTGAATGATGTGCAATCCAAGCTTACAGTACTTTAATGAAGTGATACGATAAACAAACAAGCTACTTCAAGACGGGCAACATGACCCACGAAACCGGAAAGAACGTTTCTTGACCATAAATGACGCGGTAAACGTTCTTTATAGATTGGCCGAATTGTCTAATCGTTTTTTGAAACCATAACCTGCGTTCTTTCCAGGTCGTATACGAACTGCGCAGGATGAAATAGTATAATAATGAAATAGTATAAAAAAAAGTCCAACTAGTAGCGTGCAACGTGAGGGTAGATGGTAACGTGGGGCTAGAAGAAAAAGGAATCTGAAGAAAATCGATGCTATAGTTGACTGAAATAGATGCCCCGCCCTCGATTGCGCATGTTTTCGTGCGGGAATAAATGCACCTGGCTCAAACTGTTGTTCCGGCATCGAGTGCGTTGCAGAAATACGAAAATGGGGTTGGGAAATATAAACGTGCCCTTCATTTTTGTTTATTGTGTCTCAAGTCTTTTATTTGTGCCTCTAGTTGACGAGCAAAAAGCGACTGCCTTGCCGGAAGATTTAGCAAACATATACCGCAGAGCAACGACCAGATGGTAAAGGTAGGAGGATGGAGAGTAAAATAAGCAAACCTACGCTTTATGGCAGCTAAGTCGCTTGGAACGACGCTTGATGACAGATAAGCCGCTGCTCGTAAACTGCCTTTGCCAAGGTCGACTGATCTCTACGGTTAAAACACACAAGGGGAGTGCAAACAAAAAATTATGTTGCAGTCGCGATCACAGGGAAGCTGCAAGAGCTGAAGTGGCTACTTGTGGCAGCATTGTCATCAAAAATATCTCGAAATGTTGGAGCGCTGAACACTATGTCTAGAGCCACCAGCTCATGCCTTCGACCGACGATTTCTCCCCAGCACGTGCATCACGCGACGGAAACGTCAGACTTTTGCGAAGCGGAGCTGTGACGTCAGCTCCGTGGCGGAGGAACGGAGGAACGCTCGGGTGGTACAAACAATCCCGGTTTGGTGGCGGATCAGTTTGTTTTGGATAATATTTTGTCGTTAAACGCTTTGATGTCAGGTGTAGAGACCCCTAAAGTCGTCTGAGGTGGTATCAATGGTAAAAACAACTAAATCAGATTGCAAATGCTGACATTCCTCACCCCGGCAGCTCGTCGGTGTGAACGACGAAGCTGATGAGGGAATTGTGCCCGCTGTCGACGTCACGCACATCCCTCAGTGGATTTCTTCCCCCTCCCCCCCCTTCCCTGTCAATACCGCTTAAGATTTTGGTTTCTGAATGAATTTTCCTTAAAGTTGCACTGCAAAGGGGCGAAGAAAATCAAATGCTGCTCGAAGGGTGTGCTTGTTAGTGTCAAACACGAGCGTACAGTAACGACATTGGTCTAGAGCGTCGGATAATGACGACATAGAATTCTAGAGGTAGGACTGGCTCAATAGGGGCACGTGACCCTTTCTGATCCTTTCAAGCACGTGACTCTCACTCAAACTTTTGCTTGGAACATTCGTAAATCGGCGAGGCGTTCACATCTTCATAACTGGGTGTTAATTCCAACAATTAAGAAGATCCCGCATGGTTGTTGCACGCTATTGTCGTTTCGGTTCTCTATTGGTTGAGCCCAAGGACATCATCAACAATAAAAAGTGTGCTCATCATTTTGAACTTCTTCCACTTATTATGTGCTACATTATGTGCTAATTTTTAAAATAAGAAGAATCTAGTCGCGTTGTTACGGTCAACATAGGCTCACGGTTCTCTGGTATCACGCAGGAGATCGCGATTCAGGAAAACCGATAGAACTAACTTTTCGATGATTTCCAGCCACACCGGTGGAGGAAATGAGCCTTAAACAAAGTGTTGTAGATGATAAAATAGAGTCAGTGTCACCACTTAAAAATATCAATATTTAGAAAAAATCAATTACAAAAAGTTTCAAGCTGAAACAGCAATTATCACGAGAAAACTTGCACGCACCTTGCGAGCGTACCCCATATTCATCGACGGTACAGCGTAAAGTGCGGTGCGTGCTCCATTCACAAAATGTTCCGAGCACAGTCGAGAGAATGGCGTTGGCGAAAAATCTTTTCGGTTTACGGACGCAACCCACTCCCGCCGGAGATCGGGGTCATGTGGGAAGCGATGGAGCTTAAAAAACCTCTGACACGCCAAAAAAAATTTTTTTTCATGCTAGGCGTTGAAATGGCATATCAGCACATCACCAAAAAAAATATTTCACTATAGAGTTGCGTAGTTTTTTTATAAAAAATATAAATACGAGGCCCAATTCAAAGTTCCCGCCGTGCACTGTGACGTAACAGTGTACCGCAAGGTGTCGGGGCGGTCAGAAGGGAGGCATCGCCGGAAGTCACGTGAGTTGTATCGCTCCTCGTGCTTACCGCGAATGCGTGTAATATTTTTTAAACTTTTTTTTTATTATTCTCAGCATTTTCACGAGCGATCCAAGCAGACAAGGTTTCTTTTATTTGCTTTCCATCACTTAATGTTGCTGTAAAGGTAGAAGAAGCGGAGTCAGTGAATTGACGTGATTAACTACAATGCCTAGAAGGTGCTGTGTGAGGGACTGTCCCGGAATTTCAGCAACTGAAGAAGAGATCACACTGCATGCATTTCCGAGAGACATACATCGGCCGCATGTGCACCTAGTAAACAAGTTCTACTCATGTTCTAGACAAAATACGTACTTTGTGCTCGACGTTTACTTGTACTTGGTACACAAACCAGTTCGTATTCTTTAGACGGCAGGCATCTTTAGCCTGGAGAGTATCCGATGATTCAACGACCTCGGTGTCTGAACCTTCAGCAATGCGATCGGGCGTGTCGTATGCTAGCAATCATAATTTCTGCGAGCGTTCTAAATTTTATTTTCAAAACTTGATAGCTTGTTTTGCGCCCAGTATAGCCCTGTATCATCGGACTGACGGCATGCACTCATACACTGGCTTGCACTCGCAACGCTTTCATCATTGACCTCCATCACGTCGATCCACTGACTCTTCGTCCTCAAATTTTACAGCACGCAAACGAACCAACGGTGCAGCGATAAAGAGCTAGTGGAACTGAAACTTCGTTTTCTACAATCGCTCGTACTAAGAGCAGAAAAAAAAAATCTTAGGCACGGTCGCGGAGAGCACGAGGAGTGAAACTCACGTGACTTCCGGTGAACCCACTTTTAGTGACGTAGGTCGATGTCTCCCTTCTGACCGCCCCGACACCTTGCGGTACACTGTTACGTCACAGTGCACGGCGGGAACTTTGAATTGGGCCTCGTATTTCTATTTTTTATAAAAAAAACTACGCAACTCTATATTGAAATATTTTTTTTGTGATGTCCTGATATGCCATTTCAAAGCCTAGCATGAAAAAAAATTTTTTTTTGGCGTGTCAGAGGCTTTTTTAAAGACAATGCAGCTGCACTTGCCGGATTCCGTCCAAGCTACACAGGTTCTCGAACAGTATTCGACACTTTGTCATTATTCGTGCACCCAACAACTAAGCAATGATGTCCCGATGACCGGGTAACTGGCGTCATCCAAGCCCGTGACTCTAATTAAGTTTGGGAGTTTAAAACAGAGAAGAAAGCGCTAACGAAGTTCGAGCAATGCACACACCCAACACCGGCAAAGCCTCTCATCCGGGACTTCCACTCTTTCTAACGCACCAGCAAGGGGAAAGCGCCGGAAGCCCTTTCCCCTATTCTCTCTCGCCCCTTTTTTTTTTTTTTGCAAACGTCATTAGGCTGTACATCAGTCTTTGACGTTTTAGCGAACTTCCCGTTCACGAAAGGAGTGAACAAAACCTCCCTTCACACCACTGCTTGAAGCGGCAATGAAACGTTTAACCACCAATTCTCCAGGTGAACGCCAGAAGAACCAAGAAGCGCGATGTCTTTTCAAGTTTTTCGAATATTCTTGTAAACCAACTTGCCTTGTCCAAGCCGTTAAATCGTACAGCCGAAGGCCCTAGCTCAATCTCCAACTTTGTTGTCCGTGCAACATGTATACTTTCTAACATTGTTGACATAAGCAAGCTCGACATGCTTGCAAAGACGGAGCGACCGCAGTGGCTTAGACCCAAGCAGCGGTTCATGTTTGTAAATACCAAAAAGGGTATTGCCTCGATCAACGCTCCCTCTTAGCTAGCGCGCGTACATACTGGGTCGACTCAAAACGTGGCGCTCGCTTTTGTAGCCTCTCCTTCAATTGCACTTCTGATCAAGTAATGTATGGTAAACTTTGAGACAGCTTACGATACAAATAGCGGGCCCTGAGGGCGCGTGCACAAACGTGTTTCGAACTGATAACACCAGTTCTCGTTTGCAGCGCAATGAGCTACGAACGGCATAGGACTCTCTATTGCGTATTACGATATTTTGGCTTATTTATTTTAGGCAGACGTATCTCGGAATAGGCAAATTCAGCAAGTCGTATTAAATATTTTGGTGATACGTAAAGCATATGCGAGTGTTGGATGTTTAATGTGATTGGTATATATATCGAAACATATGCTCACGCTTGTTTGCTTCCATCGAATGATTTCGAGGCTATCGTAATTTTCACGCTTGATATATGTAAATCATGGAACATATGCATAATACAATTACTCTTTTGGGAGCAGCCGTTTCCAGTGTACGACACCGCATTTTTTGCATCAACCAGCCACCAAATATAATTGAAAGTCGGCAAATATGAAATAAAATGACGCCAGCAAGAAGACAGGGGCGAAGGGCTAATGGTACCCTCGGAGCATTAGATGGCGCTGCTCAGGAATATATAGACAATTAATATGGCCGTCGTTCGACAACGATATCCGGCGGACAGATGGGGTGGCAGTTATTGAGCGGTCGTCGATCAATGACAGCTGCTAAATCCGCACAGCGTCAGCGGTTATATAATACAATATGCTGTGCTCTAGTTAAGACGTTATTTTTTCATTGTAAATAATGCTGGTTGCTTCAATTCAGCGTTGCCGCAAAGGATAGTAAAGGAGCTGGCACACTGAGGAAACAGTTGGACAACTCTGTCCATCAACACGACGGAAACAAGTTTTCGGCGACCCTGTCACATTGAGGCAATAACTGTCGGGAAACATGTATTTGTCGCCCGGCAACCGTGTTCGCCGATTTGTTGTCCTACAGTTGGAGAACACCCTGTCACACCGCGCTGACGGCGGGGACAACATGGGGAACACTCCGCCATCTTGATTGTTTACCTTCGTTCGTGTGCGGCGCGACGTCGCTGGAAAGGTGACTACGAAGTGCTAGTGCATTCAAAGGGCCGGGAATTACCACGGGACGACATCAGCCAGTGACTGTTATTAGAAAGCTTGACACAGGGAGTATTTTCCACCCTTCATTTTATCGAAATGTTATTCATTCGCTGACGAAGCAGCTTGCCCTAACCGAGGAAGATGACATCGCTGCTATGTTCTTTATTTTCGTCACCGCATGTAACTGTTTCTGTTCGGTTCTGTCTTTCATGCGATCCCTATTTCTAGAATAAAATTGAGTTAGCACCGGCAGTACCTGAAAGCGTCTTTTGCAGAGTGGCGTTGAGCTGAACTGACACTGCCTAAGACTGCGACACCGATGCCATAGGCCTTCATAACGCTCGGTAGAATAACTATTTTACCGTCTGCTATATGATTACTTTATTGCCCAAAACGTCCTGGGGATTTTCAAAACAATTCAGGTGTCTGGCAGTGGCTGTTTGCAAGTTCCAAGCATCAACAATCCTAATCAAAGGGGTTGTTTTCATTCTTCGATTTTTGAGGCGCTTTCTTTCGTGGATGATTCTGATTAAAGAGTATCAACGGGTGAGTCATGCCATTTGATTTCCCTAGCAGTAATGTGAGCTGGTCTCTCGGCAGTTCTAATTTCAACAGCCGTCTGAACGTTCACGACCGTAGCTTTGACCATTTTGACAATCACTTTCCATAATTACGCAGTAAAACCTTCACCAAATCATTTTAGCTGCACGCCAGCCTTAATTATTGTTAATTAGCATTTTCTAAAACTTTTTTTATATAATCTCTTAAAAAAAAGGAAAAAAAAAGGAGATTAATTATAGGGAACTTTGCCATCGAAGCTATCTGTGTTGTCTTGTTGACGGCACAAAATTGTTCATCCGCCGATCAGAGCAACAAGCGTCATCCAACAGAGGCTGCTGCTGTTTTTGTTGCCGCAAGCTGTCACACCGAGGAAACTTTGTTGCTGTCGCCTGTGTTGTGCTGATGCTCCCGCGATGTGCCAGGTTTGTTGCGGGCGACCGACAACAAAGTTGACCAACTGTTGATGAAAATGTTGTGTTGCTGTCGCCGCCATGTTCCCTCCATGTGACAGGGCCTTAAGCAGACGGCAAGCTGCCGCACGCGGCGAAACATCAGTCACCTCACACAGAAGCGTGAAAGACTAGTTGATAAACACACGTTATTATCTGTGGTTGATCGTGACGAGTTTACGTCTTTTCCGAAGATCCCAGAGGTGACGTCAGAATGCTATATAAAGCCGCATTTTACCATTTTATATTTACAAAACTCTTCAGGGGCACATTTTTTTTTTAAATTTGTGTCTTTTTTTAGAGTAGATTTCACATAAAAGCTGATGTTACAAAATCGGCACTCGTGTGAGTTTCGAGCCTTCGCGTTTATTCACGAGTTGGAATGATTGTTCGAAAATACCCTTCTTTACTCCCTTTCACTTTACGTCCGACAGCGCAGCGCATGCTACCAATCGATGGAGCCAATCAAACGGTGCCGAAAATTGCGCCGTCACGTAGCTCGTCATCTTTGTGCGTCTGCCATTGAAGACTCAAGCGCGCGCAGTCATTGAGCGTGATAAGTAATGACTGCGCCGCGATCACACTTTCTTTTGTTTTGTTTTTCTGCGTGCAATCGGTTTAACTGATAATAGCGAACGGACAAAGCAGACGTGACTGTGCACTTTCGGCGCTGCTGGATATACACCATTGGATCGGGGCGTCGGCGGTTGTGGTCGGAAGTGAAACAAGAGTGCAGACACTTGCTCTAGCTAATATTTTTAATGGGAAACCGTTATATGCCCCGTTACGCGAAACTTCGGCGTCGTCGTCGGCGGCGTGACGGAGCGATGGAACCAAAAATGGCCGACGGCGCGAAGAGTAAAAACACCTAAAAAATGCTCGGATTGGCGTCATATTTCTCAGGGAGGTTCCTGTAAACGAAGTAAATTAATGACCATGAAAAGGAAAATTTGGTACATTTCGGTCTGGGTGGGAATGGAACCCGGGCCTCCGACGTGTCAGACGAGCACGCTTCCCCGACGCCACGGCGGCTCCACGGTTCTGGCTGACTAAAGGGGTGGCCTAGTGCGTACATATTTGGGCACGTGACGGCGCAGCCAATGGGGAGGAGGTGGTGCCACGTCAGGGGTGTATAAAATGAGAGCGCTGCCTCCCGCCGTTGACTTGCTCTTCGGATTTTTATCGGTGCGGTGTCTACTGCGATGGACTCTCGACGCCACGTCATATACGTCTACGGAAACACACACACCGAATCAGCAGAAAGAACTTTACTGCATGTTGAAAACTTCAATCGAAAACATTTCACCAAAGGGTCTATGATGCTTTCACATGCGTAAGCAGTCTTAAGTGTCTCTACCGAATTGTTTTCCCACTTAAAGGGGCGATGCAACAATTTTTGTACTTTGCGCAAATACCGCTTAGAACAGATCCCTGACGTTAATGACCTATGAAACACGCATTCGTTTTTCACCCCACGCAATAGAAGTCCCAGAAAAAAAATTAAAGAAAAACGAGCAGCGTTCGCCCCTCAACTCGCAGTTAGAACAAGCGGCCACGTGATCTGGAGCCGATTATTTGCCGCCAATGTTGATCATAGCTACGCGCTGGGGTTGGCAAAGCACAGGACACGCGCTGAGTTTCAGACATTGTTATGGCTCGGCAATTGTCGTCGTGGCAGCGATTGGACACGGGCCACTACCCGAATGCTTCTCGAGCTGGTTATTATCAAGAGCCCAAATCGAGTGCCCACGCAATGCTCGGGTCCAATCTATGAACCGCATTCAAATATCGTCATATGGGTGTACTGCGATCCCCACGTTACGTCATCAGATTTTTCAAAGGAGAGATTGAATGAATATGATCGCTTTTGTCCTTGAAATTACACCGCAACAAAGCAGTTTCTTGGCCAGTGGCGTTGCGTGCGAGTATCCTTGAGTCCCACTAGTGCCAGTTAGCTCGTGTAAAGTGAAAAACATTCCAAATGAATATCGTTGCACAGCTCCTTTAACGATCTCTTTATGAATGCGAGACGCGGTCCTAGCGCCGACACCTAGAAACGGCATACAGGTTTGTAAATATACCGGGTGTTTCAGCGAAGGACTTCAAGAATTCCTTAAAGTTGTGCGGTTGAGGGAAAAAAACAAAAACGAAACGTTATCCGGGAACAAACTTCCAGCCATAACGAACACAAGAATGACAAAACAACAACAGTGACAACAACAATATATTAATTAGCTAAATAATTAACTTAACTTTAGGGGTGGGCGAATAGCGCTGCGGATTGAATACCACCGCGCCATTCGTAGCCTTCACACTGGCGGGGGAAACCGACGACATACGGTTTCTATATGCCATGTTGAAGCTAAGAATGACACTGCGCTATTCGATCCGAACAAATAATCACCCACCTCTAATAAACTTACTAATTTGCTTCAATTAGTGAAACTAAACACGTGGCTCCAATGAAAAACTTAGCAAGCATTGTCGAAAACCCCTAAATCAACTCATTTTAGGAAAAATAAAATATGAGGCAGAAAAACAATTTACGGCGATCAGAAAAAACAAAACCACCACAACAAAGAACGCTAAATTTGGACGCGTTTCTAGGTTTCGGTTTCCTACCGGAGCGCATCTTCGCTGTGCCAGAAGCCCTGCTCCCCGTTGGCTGAGACGCGCAACACACGTGCGCCATACTTCCCTCCGTCCAATACGTGGGAGGCAAGGTGGTAGCTTCGCGCCTCGGCCACCGGGGAACGGGACCGCTGGCGCAGCGAAGGTGCGCTCTGGTAGGAAACCGAAACCTAGAAACGCGTTGAAATTGAGCGTTTTTCCGGAACGCCGTAAAGTGCTGCCCCTGCCTTATGTCTTTCTAAAAAGAGTTGATTTAGTGGTTGTCTATGAATCTGAGCAAGTTTCTCATTGGAACCATACGTTTTTTTTTTCCCATGGTAGTAAAATCGAGATAATTATTTAGCTGGTTAGTACGTTTTTTGCAGTTCTTAACGTCCGCCGTGGCCGGCAGTTTGTTCCCGGAATACGTTTCTTTTTTCCTCAACGACCCTATATTTTTATGGAGTTTTGGGAGTCTTCGCTAAAACACCTTGTGTTAAAAGTAAAGACAAATTTCGGCTCATTAAAGGTCGCGGTGGTGGACCGCAGTCTTATGCGCCTTTGCTGGAGTGGCTTCGAAGGCGAAATAATATTTTTGTTTCGCTTTTCACTTCCCGCGCCTCTGTAAAATATTGCGGGAAAGTCCCGGATGCGGTTGGGCAGAGCGATATCCCGGCATTGAAACTTTAAAATGATATTAAAGAATAATAATAAAGAAAGGACAGCTTAACAAGAAGCAGGCAGCGAGTCATAACAAAGGCCTCGGGCGTCGCGTGGTCGCTGATAAGCCGCTCCAACGGAAGAATTCCAGAATCGTTTTTCTTCCTTAAGAACGGTGCTAAATGAGCTTCTTTATTTTTCAACTAAATATTCTCAAAACGCATTGTCTTTGCCGTTGGAGCCTATATCCGGCAGTCACTCTAGAAACTTGTGTGGTGGAAATAGTTTCCTTGAAAAGCTATCACGATTTACGAGCTTCCAGCGAAATGCGGCGAAGGCACCTGTGTAAATTCGAGAAGAAATTGGAACCAGCGGAAGAATGGGGCCGGGGAGGGCGCGCTGCTCGATACGACCTCATGCCAAGTTACAATCTTTTGTTGTAGTTTTCCAAGGGAGTACCTACACTTCCATACTTACGCTCTGAATTCCGTGATAATTGAAACAAAGTGAAAAATGCGCGAGGAGGAAGAAGAAGCTGGCGTACAACTCAGTCGCAGTTTTGTGGCGCTTCCAGCTATCATTTATTATCTGAATCGAAACGATACCTTGGCAGCTCCAACTGAAAGATCCAAAAAAATTAAAGCAAGATCCATTGGTGGATTCTTAGGGAATGCGTTAGCATGACCCTTGGGACACGCCAGACAAGTCCCACTTTGGGAAACGCTAACGCTGACCCCTTCACTTCTCTGTTTTGGCCTTCTTCTTTTGCTTCCTCTATTTTTTGCTGCCTCTTTTTGGCTTTATTACTGCGTCAGTGTTAGCGTTTCCCAAAGGGGGACGTGTGGGACGTTTCCCGAGGGTCATGCCAGCGCATTCCCTAAGGATCCATTAATGTATCTTTCTTTAATTTTTGTGGCCCAAACCAAGGCACACGCGCTCCACACACCTTCAAGTTCAGACTCGCCCCAGCATCCGTGCCCGCATTGGCTTCCGCCCCGTGACGTCACCTCCCTCTCGCCTTTGTCCTTCACTGCTCTCCTCCTCCCTATGCGGCGCGCTTCCCTTACCACTGTTTTGACGCCAATCAACATGGCGCAAGAAGAGGCAAGTCAATCACGGGGTATATGTCTTCCATCCAACAACCATCTACCATCCCAAGAACTGAGTTCATAGCATCGAACAATTTTCGTTCCAATTCAAACGACCGCGCATTGGTGACACTCAAGGACCAGAACCCGGTCCTTAAGTACGTGAATAAAGAAATGAAGGCTTAGCACAAATGTCACACAGGGACAAGTGTAAGGGCTTGGTGTAATCAA
>JAZHYW010012093.1:0-42477 GCA_037355805.1 Ixodes ricinus
AATTTTTTTCCACAATTTGTGGCATAACTGTCTGCACTGTATCAATATACTATAACCGGTCTTTTCCTCCTAAAAGTGTTAAATTTAATAACGTCAAATCTACCAAAGGGTTGTGAGATATTTGCTCTAGAAATCCAATATAGTAGCAGGAGACGAAATAATGGCCAATACAAACTCACTAACAATTCCAACTATATATACGAAAACGAAACCCTTATTTAAAGGCAATATAAACGAGGTCTAATTTAATGTGAGACGGCCAGATCTCCGCAAAATAAAATTCACTCCTACAAAGTATACATAAAAATCAATGTCATACGACCAAGGTCCTAGTCATTTCCGCATTGTAGATCAGTGAAAGAAGGTATGGTAAAATTAATTCATGCCTTATGCCTGGTTCAAATATTTGCTTGGTGGCATTTACAAAAACGAGAGCAACGGCGAATTAACAAAGACGACAAACAATAAAGATTCGAAAAGCGCGCGCACATGCTTTGTCCTAAATATGCGACTGGTCAATCCCAAGTCACTCGATATATATAACCCATCACATTTGCATTTCTTGTTCGTTGCCACGCAGCACACGAGGCACGGTTGTCCTGGTGACTGTGGTTACTGTCGTGCTTGTTGCTGCGAGTGCAACCGAGGCAGATGTCTGAATCACTCTGCGGAATGTTTGCCTCGAGCTTTTAGGAAACGTCACGCAGAATAGAAGCCTCGCTTGCCTCTACAGGTATACGTGTAAATGGGATTCTCTAAGAGACCCCATTCATTCA
Source organism: Ixodes ricinus (assembly GCA_037355805.1). Lineage (NCBI taxonomy): Eukaryota > Metazoa > Arthropoda > Arachnida > Ixodida > Ixodidae > Ixodes > Ixodes ricinus. Next base: position 777 of record JAZHYW010012093.1, read on the forward strand.
GTATCTTCTCAACTGAGCCCCGACCCCATATCATGGAGAGTAAATATGTGTGTCCTGCGGCAGTCGTTATGAACGGGATGTAACAGAGAGCCATGGTTCTCTACATCCTCTCCAAATGCATAAGCTTTTCTGGCACGTTGCATCTACGTGTCTCATTTTCGTTCGCCGTACCTCTTTGTCCCGTAAGTCCAGGACATGCCAAGGCTGTCCTTTCAAAACCCACCGATTCTAGAGGTAGCCCTCGTGCGATTGTTTCTTGCGCGAAACTCTCGTCCTTCCCGTGCCCGGTAACTCCATCGGCGAGAGATGCGATATCCGACCCCACCAACGCAGGGAGACGTCGCGTCGCGTTCAATGAACACAACAGGATCGTCATTCTCGGGGTATAGAAACCCCGAGGAGCCCTGACGCACGCTGGCCGTTATCCTAATGGACTTGGATCAGGCAGCACAATCCGGAACAAAAGGGCCCTCCAGGGATCTTTGCGCCTCGCTCTCGTGACTCACATTAACATCAGCTTTGCTGTCATCCACCTCCGCGCACGTCATCGGATATTGTCGGAGCGTCCAAGTCATTTGGCAACAGCTTCTGCAGGGCGACCGTTTGGTCTAGGCAAGGCAGCAGATTCCTGAAACTGTATTACTTACCCTCCAACATGGTTTACTGCATGCCAGCCTTTCGGGAGAATTTTAAACTCGGTTCCCAATTAAGGCATCGTGCCCATTGAAAACAAAGTGCTCGGCCGCTATAGATGTCTTTCGCACTTAATGTGAAGTGAAGGGCGTACAAAGGTGACGTCGGAAACGTAGGGTCGCGGAGTTCATACCTTGGGAGTCATGCACACTTTGGCACTCGTCGACTGGCTTTCAACCGGCATGACAACTGTTCGCTACCGACTTTTAATCTTCAAGAATATACTAGCTTTGCCTTGTGGCACGTTTGTGATTATGAGCATGTTTGTTGAAAGGATTAAAGCGGAAACAAATTAGCGCACGCTCTAATTTTCAAAATAATTGTAACATACGTGTTTAAGGTAAAGCCGATTCAACGATCGACAACGACAACCTTAGACTATGGGAAGCTTTGAATTGGTCTGAAACGTGGCAGTGGAAGCTTAGTCATGATAAGACAGCCGTCATGACAGTCTCGTGTAAAAAAGAGCCGATCCAATTTTTAATAGCAAATTCAACTGGAACCAGCACTTGGAAGCGACTGTTAATAAAGCGAGGGGCATTTTGTTCCCGTTGAGAAGGAAATTAAAATTTTCTGATTCAGACACTAAATTTATTGCCTATAAAAGTTGTGTTAGACCTGTGTTAGAATACCCCAGCTCAGTGTGGCACCCTTACACGCAAAGTGGTATTATCAGGCTTGAAAGTATTTAGAAACTAGGTGCTCGGTTTATTTTTAATAATTTTAGTACAGGAACCTCATCTACGGAACTGCCTCTCAGGGAGCAGCTTCAGCCGTTGCAAACAGGAGGAGATTAAAAATTCTGTGTAATATTCTTAACGGCACTATTCAAATCGAAAGTTCTAGCTACTTAGAACCATTATCGACAAGGTCCCCACACCTAATCCGTACTAGAATGTCCAAATAATACAGGTTTAAGAATGACTGTTTTAGACGTTCTTTCTTTCCTCGGGCAATTCAACATTGGAATGCGCTACCAAACAATATTGCCATCGTGACACCTGTTGAAAATTTCATTACTGCAGTGGAAACTTTACTTACCTGAGTTTTTACTTTTTCTCTTTCTATTTATGACTGTACTTTTGTCGTATAGTGGACCCACTCCTACTAAGGCTCCTTGAGTGGAGCAAGTAGTATTTCCAAATAAATAAATAAAAATGAAGAAACTTCAGCATGTTTTCTTTTACTACTGGGAGAGTCTTGAAGATTTTTTTATGGTATAGGTGCTACGTGCGATCATTTCTTACATTTGTTTCTCAGTTATTTATAGTTAAATATGTTTTTTTCTTTTGTTTCATGGAACCCCTGACTTGGTTCGGTTCCTTCAGGTGGATCAAGCTGCAAGGCACCCTACGTATAGCAACGTATTCTGCACGTTTACCGATTCCGTTGGAGTTCTAACATTGTGTTACTAAACTGATTAAACTATTAATTGTTTTCTAGTTAAGCCCTAATATCGTTTAACTATACTTATGTTGTAAGAAAACGTACAAATTAAGCTTCGTAATGTTTCGTAACGTTTTTTGGGCAAATGTCAGTTTTCTTAATTCGTGGTATGTCAATATTAAACTGTATGGGGAGATGCGGGCGTGTGAATATGGTGCACCCGCATGTCGTTTGCAATGTCTCTTAAAATAAGCAATATAGAAGAATATAAAAATAACGTACAATAAAAAAGCCCCTGAGCTTGCTGGGATCATATTCTTACCATCCACACATACAACTTCTTTGGCAGAGTATAAAGTTGCGCCCATCGTAAAAATCGGAAGTCAAGTGATGCTGGTCAGGGAAGCTGCAGCCTTTGCAGGCTTTGATCCGATGTCTTTCATATCAAGGTGTCGAATCTCGCTAGATGACATAAAGACAAATTGTCAGGACGTTGATCAAACTCCACCTTTTTGGCCTTCATGATCGCAGAATTCTGGGCATTTTGGAAAAATAAGAACAGCTTGAAAAAGAGGTTTCAGGATATGACAGGATTTTTTTTTTCTGTGCGTGTATGCACCTTTATTTTTATTCTTCGTTTCTTTACTCGTGTATTTTTAAACGTTTTCTCGTTGCGGGCGAATCAAATTTCCTGTTTGAAAACTCGTGAAACCTTTTCGAATAGATTGCCAGTGGCAAAGGTTTTTGTCTTCTTTTTGTGTTTCTTGGAGGCACCCTGGAGTAAACAAATATTAATACCTGTAACATATTTTGCTTATATTTTTGCCTTTTTATTAAGGATAATCTACGCGACCCATTATCTGCGGTTTGGGTCAAACCACGTGCCGTTTAGACGAACTGCTAGTACCGTATTTCGTGTACTATAGTCTGCATCCGGTGTAGAGTCCGAAGAAACAAATGTCTCTTGAAAAGAAACGTTTTTTTTTTTTTTCAGATAGTTCGCACCCGCGGTGCATAGTGCCTAGTCCGCACGTAAACGATTCTCGTACACATCCCACCATGACGAATCGTTGCTTTATTGGCTCAAAATAAGCTCGTATCATTAATTAGTAATCATTAACATACTCTGTCATTCTCAAAATCTGTCACGTCTCGTCCAAATGAAAGATCTAGAAAAACAAAAACAAATTATTTTAATGCCCGCACCTGTAGCTAGTCTGCGCCTTGAACAATTTAGTAAGTAAGTAAGTAAGTAAGTAAGTAAGTAAGTAAGTAATTATTATTTCTTTTCAGCAATATTGTGCTGAGGGCACCAGACAAAGAGCTTCCATGAGGTAGCTTGTCCTGGTCTGCTGCCCCTGCACTTACCGGGCATGGTAAAAGCAACAACTGCTATACACTACACTCTATATAAATAAAACAAACGCGTACATTCTTTTTTGTTAAACAGTGAATATCATTGTGGTCTATAATGAACTTGTTAATTAATGTAGGCAGGTTATGCGCAATAAATTGCAGTGCATAATTTGTACGAAAATGAGGCACATTCCAGAACTCTCTGCGTCTGACAAGGATAGAAGATTCACGTTTTGTCAGGTGGGATACATCAGACAAAAAAGAAATAAACTCATCGTTCTAAAATGAATAAGAACATAGCAAACGGTACTGGTATACACTGGCAATCCTCATGACATTGAATTTAAGAAATAATGGTTCCGTATGAGTGTCGTAAGGCGCGTTTGCAATAAAACGCAGCATTTTCTTTTTTCCTTTTCACCATGTATAGTCTGTGGAATACGGTACGTCCTTTGGTTCAACGTGTCTTGCCATTCACTATCACGACATCCACCTCTCACCATGCCGCTCACATCTCATTGAACAACATACAGCAAACCTTGCAGAACAGAATCTAATATCGCGGAATATACCTTACCCAACGTAGCTTGCCCGATATAACGAGATAGTACGGCGCACGCCAGAGCAATGCATCACACGAGGAACAACGTACGACGCACGAAAATTGACCGGATTCGAGTTCTTTGAGTGTCTTCTCGACAAATGATTATTTTGACAACGCAAAACAAATAAATGCTTTATTCATTCGAACCTAACATAAAATGTCTTTCGTCGTTAGTGACGTTCTTTCGCATGCGGCTCCGTAAGAAGGTAAATCCTACCGTTACATTTCACTATTTGCATAACGGCTAACTTCGTTTCTATGACAAAGCTTACTTGTACGAAGAGTGAGTAATATGGAGTAGTATATATATATATATATATATATAGGTGAAGTAAGGTAAATAAAAGAACAATGGACCGGAAAAGTTAATAAGTCAAAGATGCGTACTGTCGGAGTTACTGATTCGAAGTTTATTACAACGTTTCGAGCGGGGACCGTTCATATATATATATATATATATATATATATATATATATATTGTTATTATTATTTTTTAGTTTCACGAAATTTTTTGTATTATATGCTCTGTTTCAGAACAGTGTCGTACATGCCCCCCAAAAGAAGGAACAAAAAACCGTGCCTGTTTGTTTTAACTTCTGGAACAATATCCCCTTATACTATGATTGTACTGGCTCAAAAGCAAATCATTTTTGTTAGTTGCAGCATTGTAAGGTGTTGTATTTACGTTATTTTCGTGCATCTTTATTAAACTGGGATTTCATTAACTTACCTTAGTATATTCATGCGTACATGCGGTAGAAAAAATATATTGGAAACTCAAACTAAAAGACTATGCCCATGTTTAAATGACAAAAAAAAATATAAGACGCGTGTTTCCATTTACCCTTTGTCAAAGTGAACTTCGATTGGCTACCAACGCAACAGCTATAAATACGATGCGCGTTTCGTTTTCAATACTTAGAAACTTATGCAACATTGCTCGTGAAAGGCTTCATTTCTGATCAATCGTGCATAATATTAATTTAATGTTTCAGTAATCCCCTTGAATGATAAGTAGTTTGTCACATCGTGGCACAAAGTTTTGAATTCTCCCGTCATGAAAGTATGCGACCTGGAACCTGAGCGAGCATCTTTGGCCTCGATCCTGAAAATAGGTCGTGACACTAACGTGTCGTGTAATCATTTCTTGGGTTAATGATTTAGAAACTTCAAAGACTTGCCAGATCAGACCTTGTAAAGCGCCGGATATATAGACTTCATTTATAAACTTCCTCTACCAAATCGTCTGTGACCAGAGACGGCTTGCAACTCCTCCCAGCATCATGAACGCACACTGTCGCCCTCCATTTAAAAATTCAAACCGGTTTCAGCATCATTCTTTCGCCTACTGCGTTTAGTCCAGAAATTTCGCAAAGTCATTGATCAATCTTCCGTGCTCTGCCTGACATTATGAACATTGACATACCTTATCAAATATCGTACCTCGGAGTCGGCGGGCCGTTTTACTGAATTAAACAGAATTCATGCAAAAACGGAAACTCCCCAAAGAATAACCGTCTCACGAAATAGCGTCAGGGTTTTCTCTAGCAAGTCGTCTGCTCTTTGCGCAGGAGTTGCGGTGACGTCAGAACGACGCCGAGCTCTGATTGGCTCTGATTGAAAAAAATAGCGGGCAGACGTGAATGCTAGACGCCTTGAGGGCTACGCACTATTTTTTTTTTCAGTCAGCCAATAAGAGCTTAGCTTTCTGACATCATCACAACCCCCAGCGTGAGTAGCAGACGAACTTGCGTTCCGCATAGTCACCTACGACTGAATAAACGCAGAGCGTGGCTTATTATGTTCAACGAGTTTTGCTTTTGTAATTCGATCTACGGCGTTCTTATCGGATAATGCAAACCTCATTGGCTGCGATGCGATAATAAACTTTTCGGGACTCGCCACCCCTATAAGCTTTTTAAGCTGTACAGTTAGTATATACTGTAAACGACTGAATTTTCGCGAGGACTTAATTTTCGCGAATTTCGCGAATCGCCTACAATTCGTGAAAAATACGTCCCGCGAACAATTCGGGCAATATGTGAACGCTATGGAAGCTACACTCGATTCGCGAAAATTAGAACCCGCGAATAATTTCAAATTTTCAAATTTGGCCCGATTCACGAAAATTTGAGCCCGCGAAAATTAAGTCGTTTACAGTAGTTACAGTGCATGGATTCTGGAACCAGCACTATACCTAGAGTCAAGGCCCTAACGCTTGGATGCATGACGTCAGGAGGAGGAGGAGAGGAGGAGGAGGAGGCGATCCTGGACGTTGGGCTTCTCCTGAGGCGTCTCTTTGGATTTTTCAACTTTTCTGCTCTTCTTTCTTTCCGGACAGTCGGATATCCGAACGCCGTGGTAGCCGTAGTGCCGTATTCAAAATGTTGCTAAATAAAATTTTATGTTTACCCGTTTGTGTAAGTTTGCATTTTGATAGTAAAAAACATGCTCTATCTTTGTTTTATGTCTGAGGTTGGGATTGCAAGTTTGTATATTTTCTGCAACGAAAGAAACGAAACTACCGCCTTGGCCCAGATGCCGACTGCCGGTTGCCGCCGCCATTGGGCTCGAAAGTTGAAACCGCATGGGTGTCGACTTGGGGTATTCAATCGTTCCCACAGTGAAATAATATCCAGTGGTCGCACTCGAAGGCCACTTCCGGTAATCGCGGATACACAACGCCCCTTAAGCCGGATGGCGACAACTGAAGGTGTAAACAACAAGAAAACAAAACAAAGTAAAAAGAATCGCGATAAAATAAATTAAGCACGTTAATGTTATTATTTTTAGAAAACATAATAAGCCTGGTTATAATGATAAACCAATGGGGAAAGCCAAAATCGAGCAGTGACCGTTAGATTCAGCAGTACCTTGCCCGATTGCCCTAACCGAAGCCGTGTTTTAAACTTTGCCAGTCGCGTTGTCGGCGTTGGTTGTCGGTATTGCTGTTCTGCGAATGTCTCTTTCCAAGTATATTTCCCTTCCGGTTGGATTCTCGCTTGGCTTTTTGGATGTCACGTGAGTTACCGAATCAGGCTATAAATGCGTTCTAAATGGGCCTCCTCAGGCAAAAAGCCAAAAAGCCGGGGGCTCACTTGGCCGCTCGGGATTCCGGGGTTCCGCTTCAAGTTCGTTTCCAGTGGGTGCAAACATTTCTTAAAGTGTTCGTAGCTATCCTTCGCGTCAGGCAGGACACGGTCGTCTTTTCTACAACGCAGTGTATGTGACCCGGTTAATTTCTTAGGCGTACATACGTCGGACGTGACTTGTAAAACGGTCGAACTTGAATATAATTGCTTGTTCACGCTTAATGATTTTGCACCCTCCACTGATCGAAGGTTTCGCACCACTTTACAGGAAAAATCGAAAATATCGTGGCCAAGGACGCTAATCAGGAGCTAACCTGGGGTTTGCCAATAGGTAAAATTCATAATAAAGTTAACACCAATGTATCAGCAGATATTAAAAAAAAATCGCACCACTCGAAATTTGACAGTCGCTATATTTGCAAACAGGCTAAGCAATTTTGACTGGGTACATTGAACATAATGAGTTCACTTGTCAGACGGACGAACCTCGAAGGGAAATAACGGGAAGATACATCTAAAAAAATAGTTGCTTCAACATGCCAGTTTCTGGGACTCACACCTGTCTTCTCTCTGTCCTCAGGATACCCTACGGGTATGGCAGCATCTCGCACCTGTCGTTCAACATCCGTCGAGCCCCTCCCCCCCCCCCCCCCCGCTCCCCGTCAAGTTCCAGACATCATTTATCTTCGCTTTGCACGTCATGCAGTAAGACCCACAGTACTTCTCTAATTTAGAAGTAAAATGTATGCTCTCACTTCGTCCATTCACTGTATGCTGTTACTTTCTTGTTCCAGTATGAAGGTTCCTCGGAGAAGTAAAGAGAATACTGCGAGGGCCACGGACCAGTGGAGGCAAGCTGCAGGGCAAGCTGCAACACCCAAGACAAGGACCATCAATAACCAGGGGGATAAATTGAGAAAACTCAAGAGGCAGCACATCGTCTGGGACACAAGAAGAAAATCAGAGACCGTATGCGAGGAAATTTGTCGACATACAGTTTCATCCTTGTGTGGCATGAGCATTTTCTGGTCATATTTGTACATGAGGTGAACTGTCACTGGAACTAGGTCGACTCTTCTTATACCCTCCAAGCTCAGCTGCTTACAGGGCCTTACAAAAGTACTATACTGCATTTCACCATAACTTGCCAAACAGTGGAATCTGCGGCATCAGCGAGCCAATCGGAACATTTGGCTGAGGGACGTGACAACATCTCATCGTGCAAGAATGGACGAGTTGGGCTAGTTGGTAAACCTTACATGATGAAAAACAGCGCGAAACACAAGAACACAGAGGAGAGGAATACATACAGGACAGGGCGCTGACTATCAACTTTCTTATTTTGAAAACACGAGGGTATGGGGTCTTCTTTTTTCTTTCACTGTGGTGTCGCCTCTTTTCTTTTTCTGTAGGATCCCTTTCTTTTTCGTTATAAAAAAAAAGAAGTTATCCAAAGTCCAAAAAAGGCAATCTCACAGTCCCTGAGGTTCACGGATGGTTGGCTCACGCACTTGCAATACTTCGCTATTCAAGTTTATTTTTTTTTCATACATTGGGGGAATTGTTAAGTTTCTCGAACGATCTTCGAATCTTGAAACACCTGCATATGCTGAGTTTTGGGAAGAAAGGCAACGCAAAGAAGTCACCTTTGCGTTGCCCTTTAGCACGCGATCCTTCAATTACAGCAAAAACTACGGGAGCACCAGATGGGCCTCAGAGCGGGTGCTGCATTTTGATGACTCCTTTGAGTGAGGTTGCAGTGTGTACACCTCCTGTAGAGGGCGAGAGTTCCTACGTTGGGAAAAGCGGGGACAAACCCTCTCTTTAAATACGTCAAGTCTCCTTGAGCCTCGGGACACAAAGAAATGCGTCTTCGGCGCTAATCCCGCACTCACTTGCGACGTGCATGTCCGCTCCCCACGCCTCGCAGCAGGATTGTTGAAGTGGGAGGCTCGTAAATATTTTAGAGGGTTTCGGACCCTTCATACCACCCCCCTCCCCCCTTGCCTACACTCTATAAAAAGTCTGCGCGTCTACTTTCACGCAGAACACTCGGAGAGCCAATCAGCGCAACTTACGGAGGCAGCTCAGTGAATGACGATGCCGAAACATACGTTTAGACCAAAAAACGCAGTCTGAGTTGTGACATTAAGAAATGCAAAACGTCACGCTTGCATTGCTTAATGTCACAACTCAGTCTGCGTTTTTTGGTCTAAACAGATGTTTCTGCATCGTCATTCGCTGAGCTGCCTCCGTAAGTTGCGGTGACTGGCTCTCCAAGTGTTGTGCGGGAAAGCAGACGCACGGGCTTTTTTTAGAGTGATACGCCACATGCTTCGCCCTCTTTGCAAATATCAGCGGATCTTCCAACATCGTATCTATTATTGTGCAGCAATCTTTGTTGACCAACAAACCTATTACTAAAATTCAAATATAATTTGTAATTCGAGTAGAGTTACTCTGAAAAAGTAATTAAAGCAAACTACTAATTACCGAAATAAAAATGTAACTGAAAGTTACTAAGCTACTCAGAAAAGTTGTTAAGCTACAGTAACTTCAGTAGAGTAGTTGAACAACGTACAAGTCTGAGTCAATGCTATGAAGTACACAGAATGAATCAGCTTGACAAAACACCGAAAGGATGGTAATATATGCCAAATCAAACAATCAAAACAGACCAGAACGAAACATGGAGTTCTGGAACGAAGAACACGTACTGGAGTAGTAACAAACTGTGCATGAATAATCAAAATGATGCAGTAACCGAGTGTTGTTTCTCTGAAATAAATAAGATTGTTGTTGCTCTAAAATAAGTAACTTTCGTCTTGATAGCTTGTATTGACATATCATGTTGTATAACATACACCTGGGCCTAAATTTTTGCTAACTTAAACATCGCTTAGTAATAATAAAAAACATTAACTAAATAAATTACAATTTGATAATGTGAATAAAGCTACATAGTTCCCGTTACGAGTAAAGGAACTACGCTGATTTCTATTATTCCCTGGCGAAGAAAACAATATCACGTATGTTTTCCTATAGGAAGACACAGGAAGATCGGAAAGTAGTCTGGTTGCTGTCTGCTTCAATTTGCAGCCGCAAGTCCCGTAGACCCTAGCGCCAGCTGAGACTCAAGCGTTTATTGTAATAACTTTATGCGCTTCTGTGTTCTGTTTCGGCTGTGGCTCGAGATACTGCACAACACTCGAGCAACGTCGAGAGGCATCGGCCGTTGTCTGAGGTGGCAGTACCCACATACTAGTGGTGGTGGCTTGGCTGCATGGATACCTTTAAGAGGTAAGAACTCCTTATGTCAATTTGTTTTTATCGCATGGGACGCTACGTGATAGAATCACGCGTCCGTGTCTCTGTGCTTATCAAGACCTCCGTCTCTCGTCAGAACTGCTAGCTCGGGAAGGTTTTGTGTTCTATTGGTGTATCGGTTGCGGTGCAAGATGGCCATTCGTCTAAAAATAAATATGTTGTTGGGCGATAAGTGATAAAAATAATGAACGTTCATAGGTGTCTGAGTAGTAAAGCCGCGATGAACTTGATTAACTGAATTGACATTGATTAATTTAAAAAAAAGGTGGAAGATTGAGGTACATATCAACACTTTCAAAAATAATTTTTCCCTACTTTTATTCGCCGTCATTTTTCTTACCCCCAATAAAGTAACTTTTATGATTTTTTATCTTGAAAGAAACAGAAGTCCTCAAAAACACGTTATTGCTTTTGTAGGCCATACTTTCCGTGAGCGCTGGGTTCTGTATGCCTTACATTGCTACTATAAACTGTTTTGCCATGTCGCGGCATTGGGTGTCATACCATTTTATGAGAAATATTGTTTATAAAACATCTGTCTTTCCGAGTGATATTTACATTATAAAAGTTTGCTTCAAAGCACGCCCATCTTTCCCGAGTCATCATTGTAAACGTGTTATTCTTACACTGCGCCTCAGTGTTTCTGTGGCCTAATAATTTGCCTGTGTATACCTTCCAATCTTAACTGCTGTGTGTAACTATCACTCTAAAGAATAAAACATGTACTTGTTAAAAAGAATCGTAGCTATGAATGTAAATCCACTCGTAATGCTTAAATGTCAGAGCTGTTCCGCGGCGCCCGATCTCTTCCTGTGCAACAATAGTTGTTTACTAGACCATCTGTTATTTCTAGACTACTTTATAGATAATAAAGCTTGTTTCTATCACTAAAACTCGTTTTTAAGGCGGCATATTCACGCGCGTTGCCTTCATATCACAACTATCCCGAGGCGCTCGGCCCGACTCTAGCGCCTCCTTCAGTGACGTCACGGCAGGAGCGCTCCGGCCCTTGACTCAAAGGGTTGTTGCTGGAACGCGACTCCGACCGGTGTGCTTAGCGTCCTATTCCACCCCTGCATCGTAAGCGATCCCGAAGTGGCAACAAACGACGTCACAGAAGCCGGAGTGTCATGCTGTCGGATGTGGTTATCCTGGTGGTCGGTCGTAGAAGTTCCGACAAAAAGCACGAGCGAACGCGAGTGGCGCTGTTCGTCACGGCGTCCCAACTTCTGGCTGCCGAAGCTTCCGTGGAGTGTCACACTGGAGAGCGACCTGCAGCGGAACAGGCGTCTGCCACATCCACCACCGCTGCTGGGACACCGCCAGGGTCGCGACCGGCGACAGCATGACACTTGTATGACGTCATCGGGCGGAAATCGAGGGACCTGCTGTTTTTTGCACGCGGTAAACACACCAGTCGGAGACCCGTTCCAGCCACCATATTGTGGTATAGACCTTTGCAAAAATCGCCTTCTGCGCGCTGCCATCTTTGTCTGCTGGGCTGTGGAACGCTTTCTGAGCATGTGCTGTTGCTCTGTTATGCGGTATATCAGACGCTGCGCATGCGTCTACAGCTCAGTGGCTCAGCATTTTACGCCCGGCTGATGAGCGATGCAAAGGTTTATACCTAGTGGCTGACAACTTAAGTAGCGAGGGGCTTGGCGAATCCCGAGCGTCTTGTCGTCGCTCCGCAGCGAATGAGAATGCTGCATCAGCCGATAAGTATGCCCCTAAAAGCTAATCAGGAAGTAAGAAGCGCGGTCATAGAAATCCGTGCCCTGCTTTTCTTATAACTGTCGGTGACCACACTCTAAGAGAAAGTCTCAACATTCGCCTACTTCCACGCACAATTCTCGGAGAGCCAATCACCGCAAGTTATGAGGGCAGCTCAGCGAATGACGATGCCGAAACATATGTTTAGACCAAAAAACGCAGTCTGAGTTGTGACATTAAGCAATGCAAGCGTGACGTTTTGCATTGCTTAATGTCACAACTCAGACTGCGTTTTTTGGTCTAAACATATGTTTCAGCATCGTCATTCGCTGAGCTGCCTCCGATTAGTTCCGGTGATTGGCTCTACCGAGTGTTGTGCGGGAAAGTAGGCGTACGGGCTTTTTAGAGTGCATGGGCCATGTATCGGCTATAGAGCTATAGCTGAGCGCGCACGAGATAAGAGAAGACGAGGAAATAAACCTGACGGAAGCGCGCGGCCGGCACATAAGCGTTCTGAAGCGAAGTGTCCTCTTGATTTGTGCCTACTTGGCACGATACAATGAGGGAACAAAATTGCACATTCGCGGCTTAAAACTGAATCTTCCCGTGGAACCTATAAGTGGGAACAGTCCTTTGTTTCGGGATGCCCCTTCGACATCGTCGGCTGTCCCAACCTGTACGTCGGTAGTATCTGATGAGCCGCTCCATACAACTACGCATCCATGCGTCTCCGACCAGTGTGAGCGTCCCCGAGGTGGCAACAAAGACACGTCCCAGGAGTCGGCGTCTCATGCCACGCGTTGTCACGATCCTAACGGTTGGCTCTATAGAGGCACGTATACCGGCGAGGAAAGCGAGCGGAAGTAAGCGCCGTTCTTATCTCGGCGTTTCAAGGCGTCCCAACCCGTGGCTGCCAGATTTCGGGTCAACTGGTCGGCTGTTAACTGAGGTAAAACAAAACAAGCAAGTGCCGTCTCCACTTGCACTGATCTGCCAGTGCCAGGATCGCGGAGAACGTTAGCATTTCATTTAAGGTAATTTCTGCTTACGCTTAAATCGCCCATTTCCTTGGGCTTTACATAAAAGGTGGGAGGGGATACAAAGTCAAGAAGAAGCAGTTACGTACACGTTACAATTCAGCATCCGGCCAGGTCATATGTTTTAAGCGCATTTCCGAAACCATCTGTGTTAGATATACTAACAATGCTATCAGGCAGTCCGTTCCACGATGAAACAGTTGCTGTGTCGTCACTAGCCGAAAATGTGGGGAACCAAAATGAGGACGCCAGAAACACGGCGGTCAGAAACGCGTTTCAGGCACGCAGAGTGTTTACGGTGCCTGAAATGCATCTTCTGGTGTGTTTAGCGCCCTATACCAATACCGCCCATGTATCGAAAGTGGTCTCAAAGTGTAAACAGATGACGTCACAGGAGGCGCGGCGTGTCTTGCTGTCAGACGTGGCGATCCTGGCGGTTGGTCGTAAACGCTCCCGCAATAAAGAGGAGCGAACGCATGTGTGGCTGTCTTCGAACCGCCGGAGGTGCTGAAGCTTGGGTGAATTGTGAAGCTGTAAACCGAGCTACATCAGAACAGGCGTATGCCGTATTCGCTTCCGCTGCAGTGCCACCACCAGGATTCCGGCATGCAACAGCCATATGTATGACGCCAACAGGCGGAAATTGAGGGACCGCAAACGAGGGCCCGGTCAACGCACGAGTCGGATACGCATTATAGACATCATAGTATAGCTGCGTATATTATTGGTGCTATATAAAGACAATATGGCTGCTCTTGCTTATAGCGGGACAGTTTAAATGATTCGATCACCTTATTAATTCAATGACGTCGGTTACGAAATACTTGGATCGTCATTTTAATTCTTATTGTAGGTAAGTGTTCCAGATAATAATAAAATTAAATGCTCGGGCTTGCCAGTGTACTTTGCTAGAGCACATCACCGACCAAACAAAACGCAACACGAATTGCCACCCCGCGGACAAACAATGCCGAAGCGTTCCGCGAAAGCAATTTCCATTGTGCGCTTTCCTTTCCTCTTTAATGTGTAGTTACACTTGTTGGTAATTTCGAACGACATTGAAAGGCAAGGTTCGTGTTGTTTGCGCAGCTATACGCCTCTGTGAAGGTCTTCCGAAGCACAAGCAGAAACGGCGGTGTGTATGCATGTAAATAAGGTTGTTGACGGCGGGAATACGCTTGCGAAAATAGAAGCATCGCTGACGAAAGAACAATCATTATACTATTTTTGTTAGCAGAGATAAGACGGAAACAACAAAAACAAAGCATTAGTGGCAACGATTAATACGGTTCCATGGAATTCCTTGTCAACTTTGTTTTGTTGTATGCATATTTTCAAAAGATTTCAAGCCATTTCTTATGTTCTGGTTACACGAATAAGTTTGAATAGGTTGAATAGCATAAAAGAAGGAGCGAACCAGATGGCGTCCACAATCTTTTGTCTGGTGGGGTTTTTATTTTTTTATTATCCGGTTATTTTTTTTTTGTTGAAATGTTATGTTTTATAGTTCTCAAATATGAACGCATAGAGACGCTGGAAGATCATTTAGGCCACGTGCATCTCGCTGAATTGTTGTTTTCACTCCCGCAAGAGAGCTCTGAATAAAAGGCAGACTAACCACCATCTAAATAAGAAGTAATAAGTAACCACCAAATGCTTTCTCAAAACAAAAGGGAGAAGGTAGAAGAACCCAATGTTACGTAGCCATCGCCGCGACGCTGTTCCCGTATCTATAGCAAAGGGCATAAGTAGTGCCACTAAATAAGCTACGCTTCAGAGTAACGACACATGGCCATATTGTGTCTCAAAATCATGGTTGCCAGTTATTTGAATCTTTATCCGAAATCACAGGAAACGTTTTTCCGCCCTCCACAAATTATTAAACAGTTCGCTACAGAGAGAATAATATTACATGAGCTTCCTAACACCGAATCTAATGCTGAAGAAGTCGCACCTTTGAATCATGACGATCGGCAGTTCCGTCTGCTCTGCACAAGCCCCAAAATGGCGGCGCCGACAACAGTGTCGGGGAACAGAGTGCCGATACTCTAAGCGCAGCTCATTTAGTGGCTCTAGGTATAAGCATGAAACACATGAGCGGTGAAACCGGGCGCCGCGCGGCACTCACCGCTCGCCGCTAGGTGCACCACAGCCGCACTGTGCGGCATTATAGATCTTTATAGACCTTTTTCACAAGGACGCCACCTTCTTGAAAATCGTCACTTCCAGTATGGGCGATAATTTTGTTTTGCCGTCGCCACGCCAATAAAATGCATTTAGGATATAAGCGTAACTGTCACCCAGTCTTGGTTTTCCTCCCCTCTATTTTCTTTTACTATTTGCAGATTGAAATTTAGGGTCGGGCGTCGATTAAGTGTTCTAATCTGATTAATCATCACCCTTTCATCGATTAATTATTAGATTAATCGGTCGCATTGATTTTATGCATTAAACCAAAAAATTGCAAAAAAAAAAAACTACACATTTTTGCCTTGAACAAGTTCTTTTACTCTGACAAACAACACAATGACACACACCTTGAACACACTTTGGACTCAAGTGACAGTTGGATGTGCAGTTCAGTACAGGGCAGAGATACAAGGTGTCATGCCAGCTGCGGAGGCAAAGACTTTTGTTCACATTTTCCTGGCAGGAGGAAGTTTCTTTGCTTGATGACGATCTGCCCCGCTGTTCTGAATAGGCGCTCACATGGCGCTGAGGTGGCCGGGGCGCACGTCACCTTCACGATGGGCATTAGTTCTGGAAGACAGGAGACCCGCGCTCGCCACCACTGAAGAGCGTTCAGTTCATCGTCCGTCACTTCTGGCATCGAACGATACAGCGAACGATGCAGCGAGTCCTCCGAGAAGAAGTATCTTTTTTTCTTCGGAGTATTTGCATTGGTATTGGACGACGACATGCGTGTGAGCTAAAAAGCCTTGCCCAAACCTGTTTTCGGCGATCTTTATCGATGCATACGAGGCTCTTGAAGCGAGGGTCGAGACATTTCGCTATCTCGTAGTCGTTGTATTGCGGCCACGCGCGAAGCCTCTCATCGATGGAGTCCACCAGCATGGCCTTAAAGTTGCGGCAGATGAAGGCGGGATCGCAGCCGTTCGTGTCCATTTCATTCTTTAAAGGGGGTGCAACGATTTTATGATTAAAAGAATTTGCATCCCGTCATTTTTACGTTGTTTATCGTATCCCGGAGGATAGAGAAAACATCTCCCTCATTGAAAAATGTCGCGATTTCGCTGCATAATCGCAAAGCAAAAGTCGAGCTTTCTCCCCACCTGCAGCCGCAAGTGGCAGCCGAAGGAACTACGGCGAGAAGATCACGTGACCTCGCTCGTCTCTAAGCTGCAGCATAACGCCCGCTAATGTCAGCAGAGAGAGGGAGAGGAAGCGTCCTCCGAGAGAGCACACGGGAACCTACACGGCACTCCGAATGACGTCACTAGGAGTGCGACCAGTTGTGACCCTGAAGACTGGGAGTCAGTTGAGGGTGCCCGAAATGCCAATATTTATCTTTTTTACGCAACAACTAGGACACGCAGGCGAAATCGGTTTTCTGTTCTTTACTCCAGAAGTGTCAGAGGGCAACTTCCACGGATGTTTGACCGAAGTCCGGAAATCGTTACTCACCCCCCCCCCCCCCTTTCCCCCCTTTTAATGGCTTTAGGGTCGGGATGAGTACGGAGCGAGTCACATACTTCTCTCCTCCAAGGAGCTTTGTGATATCAAGCAGGGGCTTTAAAGGCTCCTTTAGCTGTTCCAGCATGTCCCTGTCAAGGTCTGTGAGGCGAGGAACAGACATTGGCTGGCGCTGTCGTCCTCCACGGCGTGTCGCAAAGCTC
Organism: Ixodes ricinus; assembly: GCA_037355805.1. Classification (NCBI taxonomy): domain Eukaryota; kingdom Metazoa; phylum Arthropoda; class Arachnida; order Ixodida; family Ixodidae; genus Ixodes; species Ixodes ricinus. The sequence continues at coordinate 17,842 of JAZHYW010012093.1, forward strand.
TTTTAGTTCGAGCTGGACGTTTATCATTACAAAAGTGCTGTTCCACCTCGTGGCGACGTCTTGTTGAAGCTTCTTGCTAGGCGCTCCAAGGTCAGCAGTATACTTCGAAAGTACTGTCTGCTGGTTGGAGCTGTACTTAAAGTGACCAACAGTACGTCGACATGGGGCCAACAGTAGTCCCACGCCTGTCACGTCGAGCGCTTTGTGAATGCACAACTGCAGCGTATCGGATCCGCACTTCAAGCTCCAGAACTTGGCTTTCTCCACCCAGACACGAATGTTTCGAGCGTTATCAGTGCAAACTGCTTGTACTTTCCGATCAATTCCCCAATCGATTAGCTGTCTCCAAAACCTTAAGGGCACGCTGTTCTGCTGTTTGGCGTCCAGGCCCCGTGTCTCACCTTGAGTGTGGCCGATCGGAGAATCCAGTCGTCATCGATCCTGTGTGCCGTTACGCCGAGGTAGAAGTCGGCCGTTAAGCTGATAACGCTGGCAGCCGAAAGTTCTGTCTTAAGGTTGTCTCTCTTGGTTGTGTAGAGAGCGTCCAAACTGGGACTCAGTGCACGACGCGACGGCGGTCTTTAGGCCGTCGTGTTCAACGATGTTCAGAGGGCGGCTAGGAGAAACTAGCCAAGAGGTAAGGGCTTGCGATATCTTTTCTTCAGAGGAACTGGCCTCGAAGAGGAGGCGTCGATAGTCGTTCTGTTTCATAGCAGATGATCCATGCTCGAAAGTGCAACTGAGGCGAGCTCAGGCTCGCTTCAGTATCAATAGACCAGTGGCGTAGCCAGGAAATGTTTTCAGGGGTGTTTTTACTTAAGCCGTTCGAGAAAGAAAACTAAAAGAAGAAAGAGGAAAAGAAATGGCACAAACACAATTTTAGTTACTATTTCCCTGTTTCTTAGAAGACAAAAATTTCAACCTTTATTGCCAGATCTCGTTCGCCCAATCTTTAAAGAGGGAAACTTTAATGGTGAGCAACGAAAGCACGCAATCATAATATATTACAATGGGCTTTGAACAAAAAAGTCCAGACAGGCTCACAAAATATTCCCGTGCTTGCACTTCTCTGCGGAACACTCGAATATCCAATGATTGAAAACTACGGAAGAGTGCGAGAATAGCGAAATTTAAAATACGATTAAACATATATACCGCAATGCGCACTAAGACAATGAGCAAGTGAAGCGTCACGGCCATTATTCCTGCGCGGATCGCATTTTTTTCAGAAATGGTCGTGCTATGGTCGTGTTTTGCGTTCCTTCCGTTCTTCGTTTGTCGTTTTACGAGACCGTGGAAAAAAGTACAAGTTTGTATCATTTTGTGGTGTCTAAACATTCAGTGGAAGCTGTGGTCGGTCGATACACTCAAAAAATGCCCGTGAGTCTACTTTCCCCCACAGCACTCGGAGAGTCAATCACCGAAACTTACGGAGGCTGCTCAGCGAATGACGATGCCGAAACATATGTTTAGGCCAAAAAACGTTATCTGAGTTGTGACATTAAGCAATGCAAAGCCTATACTCCGTTCACCTCTTAAGCTGAGACTAGAAGCTCCGCCTTCGGCGCGAGCTTTCTGCCCTTGCTAACAAGTGTGAACGCGCAGGCAAGCGCATCCCGAGCACTGCAGAAGACAGCCAGCTAGCGCTGAAGGCAGAAGTTGTAGTTTCAGCTTAGAACGGACTAACAAGCGCTCCTGGGACGTTGAAGCTCTCAGGTATGACTTCAGTCATTAGAGTTTCGAGAAAGGACGTTCCCCGTCAGCGGTGCAAACATACATTGCGGCCAGGATTTGCAGGAGGCGGTTTACATTTAGATACAAGGCCTCAGGGCAAAGACAAGTTGTCTGTACCGCTGAGACGCGCTAAGCGGTGCGGCCCTTCCACATCTGTGTCCAAACCAGAACTTCCCCAGGCAGTTTATTTAACGAAACGAATGCTCCGCACAGGCTGGGGATTCGCTCGAAGTCGAGGCTTGCGACATAGAGACTGACGTCGTTGGCCACAACATCGCTCTCGCCTAGGGAGGACGATGCTGCCAGACGTGAATGTGCCGACTCGGTTGGAGACCTTGATGACACGCTTGAAGTTGTTGGTTAATGATCATTATTGAAAAAGCGTCAAGCGATAGCTTGGCTATTGAACTTATTTTTGAGGGTTTATATACGTATAGGAACTTTCACGAAGTTGTGTCTAGAACGTTGTCCCACCGCAGCTGCTCACCGGATCCGATGACTATTGCCTCGAACTGGCTATTTCGCAAATGAGTGTATTTTTTAGCAAACAACACACCAAGTGCCAATCGTTAAACTCCACTGGAAACTGTAGCCGATAATGAATCGAAAATAAGTACGGCGTTTAGCTTACGAAATATGACTTAATACTCGTACACTAAGACGCAGATCCCGAGAGATGCCAGAGTTCAGCACAGGCATGCTTTCGACAAAAGGTCTATACGGCGTGCAAGTTCGCCTGCTCCTGCGCAGCTCAGGCGTTTGTTTACCCTCACACGCGCCCACGTGCTTTTGTTTCACCTCGGCCTCAAGCAATGACGGGGCGCGCTTGGCTGCCTCGTCATCGATCGCTCCCCGCGCGGTCTCTATGTTGCCGTTTGATTGGCTTACTCCGCCTTGCGTTCCGATGCGCCAAAGACGTATTTGAGAACATTGGCTGGCCATACTCAGGCAATACTATCTAGAAGACAAAGCCTGCGCGTTTCCTCCTCTAAACGTCATCACTAGTAGATCCCCTCAGCGTCCCCTAGGTAGCCCGGATGAGCAACATCGTCTGCTACATCGTCTGCGACATCGTCTGCTCCATCGCCTGCTTCAGTGGTCGTGCTCAGAACGAGCTCACATTAACAGGCTGCTAAGACCGGCAATCTTGATGGTGTCGCATGCAGGTTGCAAATGAATTCTGGAAGCTCGCTATCGGCTTGCGCTCAGCAGTCGCGTTCACAGCTATGGCCGCCAGGGAATGCAACGTAATAGAAACGTGGCCCATAGTCTCGTCAAGTTTCAACCTGTTTGCTGCTTGAGGCGGGTCGGGGATCTACTAACGAAAGGTCATGAGCAGGCCTTGACTTCTAGGTGACATTGAATCAGGCCGTTTTAAAGGATGACACCATTAGATGACTCGTAATGACAGGCGTTCTGCACTCAGCAAAGGCAAGTAAGTATACAATTCTTTTATGACAGCTACTGTTGGCGCGACCCTGACAAAGGCCCAGGGCCAACCGAAGCCGGAGATACGAGTTAAGGCCCGTTCACACTCTTACGACGTCTTAAACCTGGGTTCCTTAAAACCTCTTACAACCAGAGGACACACAGGCGCCATCTATTGGGTAGCAGTGGAAACTTGGCGGTCCGGCATATCTTCTATTTCTTTCGCGCATTATCCTTTCTTTCTTGGCTCGAAAAACTTTTGTCAACGTTATAAACGAGCCTTTCTTGTAGGTATTACGCACATTTGACCTCGGAAATCCCGCAAAACCTTCGCTCTTGTGAAATGCAGTTCCAGGGTCATCGCATAGATGGCGCCAGAATGTCAGTGTGTTCCCTCGTCATAAGAAATGTTTAAGAAGTTTTAACAGATCTCGTCTCTCTCGGTCGTACTCGGTCGCAAGAGTGTGAACCAGCCTTTAGGTGTAGTCATTTTCTCTTTGACTTCACCAGAGACAACACGAAAATAATTACCATTGTAATGATTACTTAATGCGGAAACAAGCCTGCATAGGAACAATCACCCCGAAATGACTCACTTGCCTTTAAACGTGTTAAGATCACGATCTCGACAGCACGCTTAGGACACGACCTCACTTCGAAGATTGCTACTTTCAGTTCTTTTCAGATCTTCTTTATCCCGACCAGAGCGACTTTAAAAAGTAGAAAGCCAAGCGCGTAAAGTACTAGAGACCAAAGACACCAAAACAAGCTGGAAATTAATCGAAAAATTAGGATTTAATGGCAGCCGCGTAAGGATCAGTCTGAGACTTTCTTAATGGCCCCTTTAATGGTCGTAACCGAAGCCCCAAATTAACCGCTGCCCACGTTTGTGTCGCCGTAGAATATTACCCCGCCACTCTCCTCGGTTCCTTTTCCCTCAGTGCACTTTCTTTCTCGTCTGTACTCCAGCCATGCTGCAGACACATCGTCGCGCCGTAAAAGCACAGGTAAAATTCTTATGCATACAAAGAAGGCGTCTTCTGGGGGCCGAGATTACGCGAGACTTTTCTCTCCGGGAAATATGTTCCTATCATTAAATTTCAATCATCTATGCAGAAAGACAAAAAACCGCGGAACCGAAAGAAACGAGAAGAGAAATGGCGAAGGTATAGTGAGAAGGTCTGAAAGTAAGTGTTTTCGCTAAAATTGCTCGGTCGTGCCAGTAAAGTTATCTTGTGATGAGGCTCTATTTTGTTTCTGCGTGTATGACTGATTCTAGATTAAGCATTTTCATATTTGCAAAAACTTCCCAAACGTTTTCCCCTGATTTACTGAATATCGTTCGGACAGCTAAGACGTGCAAGCAAACAAACTGGTTCTTCAAGCTGACTGACTGTATCGAAATATCTAGGATAATAACAGAATGTTTGCTATACTAAAACAAAATAACATAGTACAGCGAGGGACACACCTAGCACGAACAGGTGAAAGTAAGTAATTTAAACTTCTACTCTGGTGGATAATTATCATTTGGCGCACCAACCTAAGCGGTGCAATTCGATACTCGTGAATAACGCAAACTTTAATTCGATGGCTTGCAGTATATTGTAAATAAATAATGAAAAATGCTATAATTGTTTGTCTTGCAATCACATTTTATTTCAGGCCCGATTCTTGCTTATAGCGGGGATTTTGACTGAACCAAACACGTTTGTTGCAATGAAAAAGTCGCTGCCACGGCGTTAAATTCGCCAGCGATTCTATCACTTCAGCGTTATACTGCGACATTCGACAACCTCAGCTCGTGACGCTTACGGCCTTCTTCCTCTAAGAAAAGTAAAACTGAAATTAAAAAAAAAACAGAAAACAAATTATCGCATTTCAACGTGGTGAATGATGTTGATTGGGGCGAAGCTCTGGTGGTGCTGATGATACTGATTTTATTCATAGGTAGTGCTGATGGTGCTGAATTTTTTTAATTGCTCATAGGTAGTGTTGAGTTCCGGGTTGCGTTTCGACTTCATTATTACTCCTTTATGGTCTGTGAAACGCAGAGCCACGTGGTTCTTCTAGCGGATCAGCTTGGATCCCCTAGAAGCCGTGGGACCGCATCTCCACCGCTTAAGTCAACGGTCCATGTCAGAAAGAGAATGTGTGGTATGGAACGTGGTTATATACCCATTTGAGCATTTGACCGCAGCGCCCTCTCGTCTATAAACGTTGAGCCAATGCATGCAAAGTTTGACGTGATTATATACACATTTGACCGCAGCGCCCTCTCCTGTATAAATGTTGAGCGGCTACATGCAACGTTTCATGATTTTCATCCATGACATCCCCAGCTCTTGAGTTACTACCACATCTCAGAGCCCCCTACTCGTCCCCCAGTCGTGGCCGAGTGGTTAAGGCGATGGTTTCGAATCCTGTCGACTGCGCAAACAATTTTTCTTTTTTAAGAAGACAGATGGGATGGCAATCGATGTGAGCACGGACGCCGGACGGACAAGGCTAAACCCTAAGGAGCTTCGCCCCTAAAAAAAATGAAAGCCGTTTACAACTCCCTGTAACGCCGAATTAGAGTGCAGCTCTTCAGGAGGAGGAAAGAAGGGTACTGAGGGTAGCGTATACCCCTCCTCCCTCCTCCTCACCTTCTCATCCTGTCTGCTACTCCTCCCTCCGAGCGGCGTCGCCGTCGCCTCACGAGGGTCACGTGACTTCACAGGGGTCACGTGACGTTACCGGGGTCACGTGATCCCTGTGAGATCACATGACGATGACGTGATCATCACTGGTGACGTCATCGTCATCGTGACTGATGACGTCATCATCACTGATGACGTCATTGGCCTCCACATGGTCATCGTCACTGATGACGTCATCGACATCCGCATTGTCATCGTCATCGCCACTGATGACGTCATCAGTGACGTCACGAGTGACGTCACGCGTCCCATACTGCACCACGCGGTTACGCCGATGACAACGCCGCTCAAGCCGGAAACGGGCGCCTAAGAGCTGCGCTCTAAAAAAAAAAAAGGGGGGGGGGTGCATGGGAGTCTTGGCACGCTCATGTTCCCAAAAGAAATGGTATCGGTACACACCGGCTTTGGGAAGCATTTTGCGACAAGTGATTGTTCAGGTCTAATGTATCCTGTAGTTTTCCACTCCGCCAAATAGAACACAAATCACACACTGCAAATATGCCTCGACTGAAGACGACTGTGATGCAGAGCTAGCTTTGGTACTGCTAGGTCACTTTAAGCACAGCGAATGTGCATCGGGTTTCTTGTAAGCGGTGGTAGGCGTCGACTTTTATTCGGACCCGGACTATTGTAGTGCGGAGCAAAAAAGGACCGTGGGCTCGGTAGTTTGTTTCTTTGACGTCCTATTTGCACGTCGCGATGCCACGTCGGTCGTTGCTTTACCGTTCCCCGTCGTAACTTGAACGACCCTGGTATATTTTATCAGCGCCTCGTTAGAATGAAGACATTTTACGCGCAAAGAAAGGCGGCGCCCATGCAAGAAACTCCGAGGCAAGCGAAGACAGGAAGCGAATCCTGCCGTAATCCGGCTTGATCCAACATGGCCGACGAGGGGAACCGGAAACGGCACGGGCCATTACGTTACGGACGGCGCTTTGCGGGGAAGACGAATGCGTGTCGTTAGCGCAAAGCGGCGAACCTTAGCTCGCGTCTCCTCTTTTCGCTCTTTCCATTTTTCGAAATCTCAATTCGAGGCTACGCGTGCGCGCTGTCGGCGATCTTGGTGCAGGGGGTGGCTGCGGTGCACACACTGACGCCCGTCTCATCCGCCGGCAAATCTCTGCCGCTTAAAATGAAGCCAGTGTTTTAATCCTGTTGTGCCCAACTGGCTTTCTAGTTGAGAGAGGAAATTTGTGGCGTTGTTGAGGATTGTCATACGTGCCATTCGTAGGCACCACTTGGAAAACATTATGCACAACGGGAAGGGATTTTGTTTTCTGGGCCAATGTCAGCGCAAACAGCATGTCGATTCCGGATGCCTGGGTGTTCTTTCCGAATTTCCTTTGACACGGGCAATGCAAATCCGGAGGTAAGGTCGGTTGGCACAGGGGCGTTTGCTTACGATTTCTTACGTTACGTCAGGAGTCACAAGGGCATTCGTGTTTCGCATGTCACGTGCAAAGCTGCTCCTTTGTTAACCGACCTTTAAACCCGTGCACATATCCTCCTTGTTGTAGTAACGATTAACCACGAAACGAAGAAATGCCTGATGGTAATCCTTGTCCTCCCCTAAGAACAGGAAGACTCCTTGCTGTAATATATATACGTATATATATATATATATATATATATATATATATATATATATATATATCGTAAAAAGGAGGTAAATGCTTTAAAACGTATTTATTGGACGACGTTCCGAGCGGGGACCGCTCTTCATCTGGTCCTAATGTTGCAGTGAAAGCTGAAAACCCGCCACTTTGACACAACGGGGAAAAAAAAAACAAAAAAACATTGAGGAAAGGCGGAAAACAACTTCCCAGAACCGACCATGGGTATATATATATATATATATATATATATATATATATATATATATATATATATATATATATATATATATATATATATATATATAGCTTGGATCGTGAGGGGGAATAAAACTATGCTTTTATTGTTAATCATAGAGCACGAAGCTAAGCGCAAAAAAACACACACACTGAAAAAAAAAAACACAGGGACAATGAAGTTGACAAACAGGGGCGCACTCGCAACTAACCTACTTCATTTCCCTGTGTTTTTTGGCTCTTACCTAGGTGATCATAAGCCAACAAGCCCGAATTGCCACTTTTATTGTGCAGGTTCGCAGGGGAAGAAAAAAGCGGGGGGGGGGGGGGGAGTGCGTGTTTCCTGAGGCCACGTTGACTAAAAGAGAGCTCAGAATACGCAAGTGCGTCGGAATACAAAAATAAATAAATGTAGCATTGAGGAGACACAAACTGCCCTACCAGCCTGCGCAATGACCGAATGGCATATCGTATTATGTACGTTGTACAATACACATGATGACAACAGGAGAGTAGTAAAACGACTGTTTAAGATTTGAAGTGTCAAACTGGAGTTGTGTCTCAAAGACGATGGTGTCATAGCCTAGTCATGGGGTCACTTTCTTCAAGGAATTTCACGATCGCTCGATAAGTAAGTGCAGTAAGGCGCTTGGCCCCCTCCAGTAACATCAATTTTCGGAGTGACGCCTGCTTGCAGGGTGCCATGGGGTCCCAGCACGACCATTGCACTTCTTCGTTGTCTTCTGGTGTACCACGTCAGGTGACACGGTTTTGGCTATTTTTCGTGAAACCTTGTGTAGGGCCGGACGTTCTTCGTCCAAGTTCGGATACCGTTACTGGAGGAGGGGCGCTGCTAGAGGCGACTACATCGTGGGGTTGCCGCATATTGTACCCAGGTTCGAATCTTGGACCCAGGTTTCAATCCCGCGATCGGAGGGCGATCTTTTCAAGGATTTGGCAACATCGACGGAAGAGACGCTATGCACTACTATGCCAACTACAACATCAACAACAAACGTCATTTCCAGTGGTGGGAAGAGCCCATAACTGTCAGCGCTGTAAAACATGTTCAGTGCTCATGGCATCTCTTTGATAAACTCGTTTGTTGTCCAAACACTCTCGCAATACACGTTGACAACTTATCCTACCTTGCTGCTGGGGTACGTATATTTATAACAATCAGTTGAAGCTTAACGTCATTAGTGGGGTTTATCAAATTGCTTTAGAAAGCCTTATATAGTGTTTTAGGCGCAAGCCACAAAACGCGATTCGAAGTGAAAGCGCGACCTCCTAGTAGTATCAATATTGTTACTCGTATGCGCAAACATAATCTGCTCAATTCATCATTATTGAAATATTTGCGTCCTCTCTCTCTCTCTCTATGTCTATGTGTTTGTGCAACTGCGTACGCGTAAGTACGCGTGCGTGTGTGCCTGCGTGTGCGTGCGTGCGTTTGTGCGCGCAGGAGAGCAGCTTCAGATTTAATGCTCGCTAACCGAATTACTAAAAACAAATCTGTCATTTTTAGGAGAATAAGCCTAGCTTCATGAGCCATCCGACAATCCTTGGACGATTTAAACTTTGACTTTACGCAGAAGTGTTACATGAACATACCACTTCAATGTTCCGTTAATATAAAGCAGTGCCTTTGTTTAAGGTGGTTGGTGGGTTGACATAGGACTTTAACTTGTCTTGCCATTATCTCAGTTTTACTTTATTTTTCCACTTGCAGCATACCAAGTTTCGTTCAAAAACACTAAAAAATGGAGTTATTAAAATTTCATTTTTTTTACTGTTTTTTACTCTAGTTAAGGAACACTTTAGAAGCGAATAATCTAACTAGGGTAATGACACCTTTCCCAGTTGTTCCTCAGAATGTGGGCTTTCTTCCGAACCAAAATCAGTCTTATTGCTTTTAGAATTCTTTAAAAATATTTTTTTTAAATACAGCAACAGATATGGAGTAACAACTGAGTAGAATATACCAGAGAAAGGTATATTGGTGGAGGATAAAAGGTTCCGTATATGTGGAAAAACAGTTCTTTTGTTTTCTCCAGAAGTCGCAATTCAAAGTTTGGTTGATCAACCACACTCATAAAACCCACCCTGTGCATATTCTTCTGCGTTATTTCCTTTGCATCGCCTTCTAAAGTCTTTACTAGCATTTAGCTTCATCTTCCTTCTTTTCTTCCTTTCGCCAGAGGTCCGAAAGTCCGCCTTTGTTATCCGGGCGTTGTACATCTAGTTCAAGGTCACATCCCAAAGCACACCTGGCGTGACACCTAGGGCCGGAGACTGTACGGCCTCACACCTTTTTTTTTTTTGTAACGTCGTTGTGCGAACGAGCACCTAACATTACCTTCATGAACATTTCTGACAAGATCTGACGTGCAGAGAACGTTGTTCTCTTCGCGAAAGTGGCACTTTGCAAAGGTAACCGCCGGGAAACCACTGCGCTTGCCCAAAGGTGAAGATTGCTTTTCCGGCACTCCTTGTTAACCGCAACCTGCGCGAGAAACTTATTGAGGAGGGCAATGCTTATTATGCGGTATCCAGAATATCTAGAACGAGCCACGTCAAAGGAGACATCATATGTAACACCCAGTGGTGGATTCAGAAGGAAACACCGGATGTCTTGAGGTCCGGATGCCCCCCTCCCCTCCTGTGGAAACACCTACATTCGCCCCTGGTAACACCTCCCATTTTCATAGAGCTTGCACTCGTTACGAAGGGCTCACAATGTTGATGGCGCACATTGACAAACGGATTCTCACAAAACCTACGCTTCTTTCGGGGTTAGGAAAACTAACGAGACATCGCTGTCGTCACAAACATCTTCTACTTTGCGACACTTTGAAAACGAGGGTGTGCGACAAGCAAAACGACTGATGGCGGTTACCCAGCGCTGACATATATCCTAGCTTCCCCCTTTCTTTGTACCCCAAAATAAACAAACAAGAAACAAACAAACAATACGTTCGATTTATTTTGTGCAAAAGAGCACGTTTCTAAATTTGTATATTTCGCGAGACTGAAAATATCGATGGAAGCAATGCCTGCCTAAAGCAACGCCCACTTTAAAGGGCAAATAGGCGTAGTTCGTTTAATTTTTAAACGTCTTCTTGCGCTCATAGAAGCATGCCACTTGGAGGACAGTTTCGCCAAGAACCCTAAACAGTAAAACCAACTTTTTTGCTTCGTGTTACCTACCATCCTCCGTAAAATGTAGAGCCGGTGCAACCACAAAGGAACCACTTTTTCGAATCAATGCCGAAGAACTGTGCTCCGTTTGAATTCTGAGTTTTGCCAAGTGTGTATGTTCGTGCCACGCGACACATTTTGTTTTGCCCGAGTTTCGAAGAAGGTGCACTCCGCCCCCGCGACACGGCGCTGGTCGCCGTCGGCCGACCTCCTCCCTCATCCAATGGTGCTCCCCACCTCTCTCCTTCGGGCCGCCTCCTCTCCCGAGTGGCCCGCATGCACCGGCTGCTCCCCGAGAAGCGCGCTTCACAGCCGCGCACGCTGTCCTGTGGTGCTGCCGCACTCCGGAGCGCACGCCTGACGTTCCGCTTCTTTTTGGCTCGGGGTCTCCCCGCAGATCGACTTCTTCGCGCTGACAGTCGTTGTCGTCGGATCAAACGCTTTGGACACGTGGACGCGAGGGGCAGCAGTGGGCGACGTTTAGTGAAGTACTGCGAACGTTCGCTTCTGGCGCGTAGGGATCGAAAGCGTGCCGGACATTCGTTCACTGCACCTGAACTCGAGTTGTCCCACGAGGAGAATGTCGTCCTTTGTCCAAGGCACCATGACGAGACCACTGCTTCAGTACGAACGACAGAGGCCGGTCAGGAATTCCCAAAGATGGGTCTTTTGGCTTCTGGTCGTGTTCCTCGACGCTTCGGCGGCAGCGCTTTCTGCCGGTAAGTGAACTGTACTCCTTTTGGGTATCTGTATTCAATAACTGACGCTCTAGTTAGTCTCCCGGAATTATTTTACTCGAAGCGTCCGAGTTCAGATACGTTGTATCAACACCCGTTGCCAAATGTCTTTTCGCGAATTATGCGTGTTCCGTGTAGGTTCGAACACGGAAGATGCCCGTTTCGGCCGAGAGCGAGAGAATCGTTTTACGCGCGCGTAAATTGCATCGTTTATAAGAAGGAAATTTTCACCTTTTAAGCATGCGCAATGGATTCTTTGCATGCTTGGAACCTCGAAACTTAGTGTCACAAAATGGCTAATCAATATCTCCCAAAAACGCGCCGCCGAAAGAGAGGGAATGGCATCCGTTGTCAGATCTTTATTTTAGGCGTTTAAAAGTGACAGCTTCCAAGAAATTGTTTTCGCGTCGCCGAAAGGCCGTGACGGTTTTCGAAGTTTCGAAATCGTCAAAGAGTTCAGGCGCAACACTTTTTTGCTTTTGTCGTCGACTTCGAACCCTCCAGCGCTTAAAGAAAAGGCCGCCAAATGCAATAACCTCACGTTGCCATGAGAGATTGTTAATAAAACACTGTATCAGTTGCATAATCTAGATTAGACGTGTAGCTGAGTTTGTGGGCTACATTTCCTTGATAAAACATATTTTGTAAGGCATGTACGGGAGCAGGTCAAGGTATGAAAATGCACGGAAAAAGTAATTTTCCCCTGCATTTTCATACGATTTTTCTCTTCAGGTTGATTCTATAGAAAGAAACATGTAATTTTTCATGGTTCCAATTTTTAGGACAAATTATTGAAGCAATTCGATCGTTCTTAATTCCAGGTTTGATTGAAGTGTGACGAACATAAAACACTACGCAAAATGTGAAAATGATAACGGCCGCACTGATATTAATGTTAGCTAAGCTGTAAGCTAACAAGTGTAATTGTCCGTCTCACATTTAAGCGATTAAAATACTGGGACGAGGTAGCAAACGCGACATAAGGGCGACTCACCCTGTGATGTGTTCTTGATTTTCGCTTTAAGTTGAAAACAACTTGAATCTATTTCGTACGTCATTACGCGAGTTTTCGGTACTGTAAGTTATACAAAGGTACGCAGAATGTGGGACATCATTTGCGCGAAGAAGACATCGGGGCCTTTTTCGCATTTGACATTATTCCTAGGGTTCTTTCTCCCAATGAGCACTTCGTATCACCAAAAGTAGTTTTGATTACATCTTTAGAATTGCAAGAAAAAAGCAAGAAAAAAAAGAAGAAACAACCGGAGATCGTTTGCTCGCACTAACAGTGTCGCGCTATCTACTGTACACTGCGCAGCACAGTTAGCATGAACAAGACAGGGGCGCTTTTAGCATATTACTAGTACCGGTTATTCACGAGAATCAAATGTTACCGCTTAAGTTGATACCTCAAATGAGCACCTTCCACGACACTTCTGGTCTTACTGAGAACCTTATTATTAAAGGAATTATAGAAAAAAAGAAACTCCTCCAATTTTACGGTTTGTGTTAACCGTGTCGGGCAATAAACCTGACTTGTTAACAGGCTTCTTGAGTGCTCGTGGAGACAGAGATGTTTGCATAGTTATACTCGCACTCCTGTGTCCCTGATAGGAACTGTACACAACGTGTGAGATTGTGTACTGATATTTAAACATATTCACTATTTGGCGGTTAGGAGATAATCACAATATCTGTTCACACTGCCGAAAACATCTTCTCACTTATTTACATTCAGTACCATAACTGATTGGGTGAATGCTGGAAATAAACTCAAATGTTTCTTTACACGCAGCTGAGCAATATATATGTTTAAAAACACAGTAAACTTTCACGAGTGCTGTCAGCAGTATGAAGCTCATAAGCGAACTGAATAGATAGTAGATATGAAGTGTCAGAATGTTATTTATTATACGCGATAAACAGACGACCATCAAAACTATTTATTGCCAGCTGCTGACAAGTGCTTTCTAAATAAAACAATTTAAATTTAAACTCTAATGAAGGGGATAAACGAGCATGGTACTCTCTAAGGAAGCGACATTTAACATGTTATACGTTTAAAAATTGGTTTTGATGTATAATATACAGGATAAATTAACTACAAACAAAAAGGCAAATACCTCCAACACTTTCTTTAGCGTTCCATACTACGAACATAGGCTAGAAATGACATACAGCTTTGAAACACGCAATTAATGACTAAATAAAGTAGTCTACGTTTTAATTGCACTAAGTGAATGGCTCGGCCTGTGAATACATGGGCGTTTTCCAACACGCTCGAGGTAGTCATAATTTTACGAATCAGCGGCAACATGTAGTACAAACTTATGCGGTATGTCGACCGAATATCTTCCAAATTAAGTTTCTTTATTATTGAACTTATTTTCTCGGTTATATTGTCGGCAGGGCGTATCGGCGGTTTTGAGACAAGTGATTGTCGACGAATGCCTAGTTGGTGGGTTTAGTAAATCCCGACCGAGGTGCCCGCAACATGGCGGAAAGTTATATCGTGGAACGCGCCGTATAACCGAGATTTTGGTAGACGTCATAAAGCTCCAAATAATCGAAATTAACCTTCAGATCTCCACTCGAGCGTAGCAGATGTCCTTTTGTATGTTCGTGGCACGCCGGTCGAATTCACGCATAGTTTATATTTCAATCACACGTTTCTTCTGCACGCAGAGTGTTCAGGCTGTGATTTTTTCCGGATATATAAGTAGTTCCCGACGAACAGGCCGCTTTGGAAGTGGGCCTGTGTATTTATTGACCTCTTGTGTAAGCCGGTGTTTGGGTGAGCGTCCGAGATGACTGCGCGCGCAAACATTGCAAAACAAAAGGCTCAATACTTTTGTGTGCGATTAAATTTAGGAGTAGCCAAGCGCTTTTCATTGACACAAGAAAGTCTTAGCTTGCCATTGTCGTTGCGCATAAAACGAATTACACGCTCCTTACGAAGTTAATATGGTTGCTTAACACGACCCATAGCTTTGCAATATTCGGGATCACCTCGGAAGGCTGCCACGACCGACATGAAGACATTTAGATAGCAAAAAAAATGTCAGACGGACAACGCGAAACACAGAAAAACAACGTAGAGAGAGAGAGAGAGAGAGAGAGAGAGAGAAAAGAAGCTCGCTCACATATTGTCTTTAGTGAATAAGAAAGTAATTATATTACGTGCCCCAAAAACACTGACCGAAAAAAGAAAAAAAGATGAGTGGCGCCAATGACGCCATACCCGCTTCTCTTGAGCGGTTCCCCGAAATCTGTTTGCTCAGCATATTGCCAATTAATGGGAAAGCACTATCACCGCTTTGATGGCCTCGTGTAAAGTTGCGACAGAAACTGTAGCAAACAAGATTAGATCGCCAACGCCAA
Source organism: Ixodes ricinus (assembly GCA_037355805.1). Taxonomy (NCBI): domain Eukaryota; kingdom Metazoa; phylum Arthropoda; class Arachnida; order Ixodida; family Ixodidae; genus Ixodes; species Ixodes ricinus. The sequence continues at coordinate 32,875 of JAZHYW010012093.1, forward strand.
CACACACTTTTTTTATTTTTTTAAAGGTGTTTAATTTAGGCGTTTCAAAGGCGCGGCTCCTTTGGATGATGGCATGCAAATGAACGGCGCTTTCCGGGAGTTACCCCTCTCGAAGGCTTCTCACGAACTATGAGCGGTCGGAAGTGAAAACATCTCTTTCGTGGAGCTGCCTTCGCCGCGGACCGATGGTTTCTTCTTTCCGGTGCGGGCCTGGATATTCCTTTCAAGAGCCTCGAGCGCGAGTTCGATAAACGTTCGCGCACGCACCCGTGTATGTGCGTGTGTGTGTGTGTGTGTGGGCGTATATGTCTATATACATATACGTGTGTGTTTGTGTGCGCGAAGATCTATGGGATGCGCATGGAGTTTTAGCAAATCGCGCTTCGAAGCACGCTTCGAAACGGCAGCGAAAGCTCCCGAAACTAATATCGTTCTACGAAAACACGACCTGCTGAAACTTTCCATTGGAGTACTCTTTATCGTGCACGAACACGGAGTGTATGCGCGCAATGTAGGTTCTTTTCGCATCGACTTGACTTCGAATTCAAGTCGCTGCGGAAAAGACATACATTGCACGGGTAGATTCCGTGTTCGTGCACGATAAAGAGTACTTGAATAGGAAGTTTCAGCAGGTCTTGTTTTCGTAGAATGATATTAGTTTCGGGAGCACCCGCCGCCGTTTCGAAGTGTGTTTCAAAGCGTGATTTGCTAAAACTCCATGCAGAACCCATAGATCTTTGCGCACAGAAACACTCGCGTATATGCATATTATAGACTTTCTTACTGTTTACATACATGAACCGCTGCTTGTGTCCCAAGCGACTTCCGATCACTCCGTCTTTGCAAGCCAGTCGAGCTTGCTTTTGTCACCAGTGCTGGAAAGCATAAATGCTACACGGAAGACAATGTTGGGAATTTAACGAGGGCCCTCGGCTGGACAATTTAACACCTTGGAGGAGGCAAATTGATTTACAAGAATATTCGAGAAAAAAAAATTCACAGATTCGCGCTTTTAATTTTTTTGGCTTTCGCCTGTAGAATTGGCGGTTAAATGTTTCATTGACGTTTCAAGCAGTGGTGTTAAGGTGGGATTTTTGCATTCTTTTTATGAACCGGAAGCTCGCTGGGGTGTCAGAGGCTGGAGTACCACCTGGTGATGTTTGCAAAGAAAGGGGTCTATTGTGTTTCGTTTTTACGAGTGATGCTAATTAATATATATATATATCGACGTGGTTGATTTATTGCATTTAATTGCGCAATATTTTAATTGTACGTTTCTTTAAAATAAATTGTTAGATTTGCATTTTAATTACCGTCTCATTAGAACATTGGTTCCACTTCATCTTCCAGCAGCAATCCGACACTGCGAATCAGTAGAACATGAATAACTAACACAGTGACATCTGAGAAGCTTATCTATTTTTAATCCACTTGATGCCTTCTGTGAGAAGGATACGTTCAGCACAATCTGCCTTCACTCGCGAAAAGGGCGAATTACAGAAGAAAGCCTATGTATTGCATTAAAAGACCACCCATTCCAAAAAATTTCATCGAATCAATTCTTCTCGAGGGAACACTGACAGAAAGTGCAGTCGTTCAACGCAGTATTGACTGTATTCTCAAGATATTTTATTTAACGTATTCTGTTGACCGTGATGCGTTCAATTGTCTCATATATTCCTTTGAGCTTGTAAACACAATTTGAACTGAAGGTTGTAATATTTTTTATTACGATTTTCTAGAAGGTAACATTGCTAGCACATGCTTAGGCGATAAGGTGTAGATTGATCAAACAAACCATGAAGACGCTATTTCAGGGAACGCATCCTTGAGAGAACATGAGCCTTTATTTCAGGATTTGTCTGTTCTGACAGAGTGTCTTTGAACGTTGCTTTTCTATAGGTGTTATTGATACGTCTCGAGGTCACTGTCTCGGTTGAAGACCAATATAAGTCGCGTGGAAGAGAGTATATTGGAAGGAGCAAACAGCAGCCGCGTTGTCCTTGGGGGTTAAAACAAAGACAATTGAGCTCATATAAGTAATCCAGGCTGAAGATAAAGCCTACGCAGACACACGCCGAGCGACGGAGCTACATGGTTGACTGCTCTTGATGTGTGCTTTCCTGTCCTAATACTATAAAATGATACGAACCTTTAGAAGGTCGAGACTGCTTGGAAGTGCGCCTGCCTCAATCTTCAGTGGAAATGATAGGATTTTCTAGTATGGTAGATGTTTGTTAGCCCGTCCAACGACCTTCAGCAACGACACTTTTTTTTTTCTCGAAGCGTTTGTTTAAGAGTCGTAATCTTTTATTGTAGGGTTGGTCTGGATCGATGGCGGCCATCCTTGCGCTTTTAAGCAGAATTCGGACAGTCTCCAACGGCTATTTGATCCATTGTCAACTCTTAGCACTCGGAGGTGGATATGCGGATTAGTTCATTATCCACCTTCCGACATTGCGTCTGCCGGATATGGGTTTATAGCCGTTGCACTCTGGACCACTTCGCCGCAGTACTTAGCCTATCTGGAAATTGTGATCACAATAAGAACAGACATAATGCTACAAAACTCGGCTGCCCAGACAAACAAACATCCAGGTAGAGGCGGTGAAAACACAACATAGGCGGATGACGCAATTAAATGTCGTTACCTAAACGTACGTTTTTGTTTTCTTCTGAAAGACGAATGAAGATTTTCAAGAAAAGATCGGTTCACACAAAACGTGTGCAAGCCTTGAACAGCATCCCTTGTAGTGTCAGTTTCTAAGGAGAAGAAACCGTCGCACACGGGGTGCAGAGTCTACTGATACCCCGTGGATATACCACACCTACCCCCAAGATAACAAAACGCTCCGTCGGAACAGTCTATAGACGAAGACCACCCCCAGCTGCGTTTTTCGGTGCGCTTGGTCGGGGCCGGAGAGCTGGCTGAGTGACCGAGCATGTGACGAGAGACGGGAAACACGCAGCCGACTGTCGGACTAAGAGGCAAGGCTAATGTGGACGGCCATCCTTTCAGGCGCTCCGCCCGGAGGAGAGCTTTGCCGGCCTGACACGCGGGAGTCGGCGGAGGTTTTCCCATTGAATGGAAGGCGTCACGGACACCATCATTCGCAACGACGCGTTGATCGCGGTGGCGGCAGCCTCGGCGTCGGCCAACGGAAAACCTAGAAAAGAGGCGTTTTGGGAGAGCCCACCATTTCCAGCGCAATATCTCCGAGGGCCGCCTTTTGTCGTCGCTCGGTCCGGCAACTCTTGGGCTTCTTCGCGTCCTTCGGTTCGAGACATCGGTCGAGAACTTGGGTCTCCTTCTGTCCTTCCGGATCACCGGCAGCGTCGGGAGGCCGGACTTGCTCCTCTCAGGCCGTAGTAGTGGGCGTTGTAATACCAAAAGGCTGTTCCCGGGATGACGCTTCTTCTAGTCCGGCAGACCCTTGGAATGGATTTTTTTTATATATATATATTAGCGTGGCATTTTGGTGCGCAGCCAATTCTTACGCCAATATTGTCCCAGCACACAGCGTCGTTGCGCCGTGGTGGCAGTGTAGTAGTCATTCGAACGTCAATGATGAGAGGAACAAAATAGTACAGCGAGCAGAAGCTTAGCGACATAAACAAAGAAAATAAGCTGATGCTATTCTATGGTTGAAAAGAGCTCGAGCTCGAGCCGTCTCGATGCTGCACTATTACTTCAGACGTATTTATAAATACTAAAATAGGCTTCCGAAGCGTGTATTAAGACACATGGAGTGTTTGACCGCTTTTTGCAAAAACTGGGTTACCAGATTAGTGGCCATGAGTTTTCTTCCGAATTGCAAATGTCTGTGCAGTTCTGAGCGCGGGTGTTTGTTTTGATAAGCTCTATTTGACTTCGAGGTTGTTTGCAGGCACAAAGGGTGTACGGGATGTTTACTTGGTTCCTGGTTTGGTACAACTACTTGGTGAACAGGAAAACACTAAATGGTGCTCTGCCTTTTATTCAGCTTATCAGGTTTAAAATTTAGACAGTTAGTGGTGTTCAAATTGTCAACGAAGTACTACTTCTTGCTAGTAGACCCAGGAGCGCATGCAATTAGCAAACTAGAGCAACAACAAGAATATTTGAGGAAAATAATGTTGCAAATATTATCAGTCACTCCGGAAAAAGCACGTGTGCGTTGGCATCGAATGCTGTCGATATTGCACGTGCACGGTTTTGCTTATCTACTGGCTATTTGTTTACTTATTGAAGGTACCTCGCAGTACTTGGCAGACATTATTGCAAGGGAGGCATGGGAGGGGATTTCATGAGCTCAAAAAAAATAAAATAAAACATGAGACATTCTGACACAAAATGAGGAAACATTACCTCTTAGCTCAGGAAGTGGTTTTCGTGGCATGACCTGCTTCCAGACAGGATGAGGACATCCTTGATTGAGGGTAATTCATGTTGAATTTTTGGAACTCGATCGAGGGAGAAAAAAGCTAGAGAGAGTGAGAGAGTCATAAAGAAGGAGAACATTTGTTTATACATCATCTTGATCATACTTATCTTTGTGTGGCGGAGCCACGTACAATATGTAAAACAAAATGAATGTCTTAAGACTATTGATTTTCGGAATTCTGCGGGCCATCACTATCGTTCAGAATACAGTAGAGCCCTAAGAGAAAAAAAAAGGCATCGCAAAAGAATAGCGGAATTGAAGCAATCGATGCAAATCACGAGGGAGAGAAAGTCAAAAACAGACAACTTCAACCGAAAAACTCGGTCGCCGCGTGATCAGTCCACCGACGGACCACAACGGTCGGTAAAGCCACTGGCCCAGGCGCATGAACGCCCATAGTCAACAGTCTACACGTGTACGTGCCAAGATCATTACCTGTTTACGAGCGCCGGCGAATTGAGGACACATCTCTGGTATAATCGATTGAATGAAAAGATCATCAAAATGGCAAGCGAAAGAGCAGCGCCACAGATCGATCCCAGAGAATCCCATTTGGCATTACGTCGACATATCCTCTCCGGACGGTCCCGACACGACGCTCGTCCGAGTCTCGTCCCGACAAGAGAACAAGGCCGATATTCAGTTTCATAGTTAATTATTCCACGTCATCTATCCTTGCGTAAAAAAAAAAAGTTAAGTAACGATATTTTTTTTGTATGTCCATCTTTCCGTGGAGATGGCCCATGCGAGCGCATGTTTAATTGCTGCCGGATGGCTGACTAAACTTCTATCGAGCTGAGGCTGCCCGGGATGAAGGGCAATGAACTCCTCATTCCCAATATTCGTGTTGAAGCAGTGTTGTAGGCGTTACCGAAAAAAGTTACGGAACGCGTTACTCGTTACTTGCCCAATTAAGGAACGCGTTATCAACCTACGTTACCTCAAAATAAAGAAAACGCGTCACCTTACCTTTACCATTTATAAATTAACAATAACAGTTTTTTTTTTTGGCTACAGCGTTTTTTGACATTGGAACAAAGGGCATGTGGGCGTTGAGGTTTTTCTAAAGTGGGACTTCTTGCGTGGGAAAAAGACAGTCAAACACTTGAAGGTATGTGGAATGAGTGAAAGAGTTAATCACTTGGCACCTATACCTTGTTTCAGCTTAAGTCCAGACGCAGCCGACGGTACGAGCTAATGGCACCAATCAAGGAGCGTCAAAAGCGCAAGTCACTGGGCTTTTCTGTTTACGATTGGTTGAGCGAGGATAGAACACGTACAGAAACATGAAGAACACCATGATTGGACGCTTTTGACGCTCTCCGATTGGTCCCATGAGCTCGTAGCGCCGGTTGCGTCTAGACTAAAGGTAAAACGAAGTATAGAAACGAATAAAAAATAAATGAATTGAACTTCTTCCGGTTTTGGGAAGAGGATGTAACGCGTAACGTAACTGCGTTACCCGTTACTTGAAGTAAGTAACGTAAGTACGTTCCCCGTTACTGTCTTGAAAACTACATTACAGAAAAAGGAACGCGTTATTCAAGGGAGGAAAAGTACGGAGGCGAGCTGGTTCTGTCCGTTTTTTTTGGTTTGTCCCACTGTCAGGTTTTCTTTCGATGATCAATTCATGTTGATTAAAAATTGTTCTGATCAAAGAAGCACCGAGTGAAGACGTACCGCGCAGTGCGAGAAGCAAACTTGGTTCTCGTTTCCTGGTCCTGGAAGGTTCCTTCGCTAATCCTCCGGTGCACAGATTGTGACGTGTACATTGTGGGGTACCCTTTTTGCTGGCTTATCTCGATTCACGTGCCCGCACAAATAAAGAAAAAAATCCGAGCAGCGCGTGCGGACTGATGCCCGACGTTTGTACTTCCCTCTTTAAATCCTTCACTTCCCTCGATCGAAGACGTGAGAGGAAGAAAGCCTTGTAGAATATTGGGGATGGTGTGGACGGCTTTTAAGGCAGATTAATTACTTCATGAAGTGAAATCATTTGAGACATCCGGCGACCTTTAATTCGCATTACTTGTAATGTTTTAATCACTTTCATTTCAAGCGTGACGTCACATTTCACGTGAGCGTTGTGGGCTGTTTGAAATTCCTGCGCGAGGTCATGTGGCTGTAACGTTTGTCCCTATCGACCAGTCAGGATTTTCCCGTGATAACGCCACCGATATCGGCTTTTCTGCGAGGCGAGCTCTTGAACGCTATCGTATTAAAGGTTTATTTCGCTCCCAGTTTGTCTTGCAAATGTGCAACCGAAATATTTCTTTGGCATCCAGCACGAAGGGCTAGCTGTTTCTGTTTTCAGCAGATTGTCCACAGGTACAAATGATCGACATCGGTATATCTTCTTGGCGATAAGAATGTTAAAATAACGAGACTACAGGGACAACATGCTTAGGAAGTCGTAATAAAAAAAAAGGGTCAAGAAAATGACAAGTGGAATTTGACTTCACCAGTGAATAATTAATGGCGGTTAAATCATTGGAACCCATGTCGTAAGTTAAGCAACCAATTCGCCAACCCCACATAAAAAAGGCGAATAACTTTTGAAAGCTGTCGATTTGTGTTTTACACTTTTACGCTATGATCTCTCTTTCTCTCTCTCTCTCTCACACACACACACACACACACACACACACACACACACACACACACACACACACACACACACACACACACAGACACACACACACACACAAACACGCGCGCGCGCAAAAAATAATAGAAATACTATTGCGCGTCGTTGAAAGCATAAAGGTATTATAATGTACGCTAGAGGTTCAAGTGGCGCTAGTGCGCTCATGCAAATTGAAGCAGACAGCAAGCAGTCGAAAAATGACTTCCGGTAATGCATTTCTTTGGGAAAAGGGGAACGCATTTTCTCACTGGAGCTTGATTATAAGAGCAAATATCACGAACAATTTGGACGTACTAGGTAGATTGGAACATTTCTAATTCACGCCGACGAAATAATTGGTCAGTTATGGTGTTTTTATTTTAAATTCGTGGCATGGAAAACGGTGGTAAAACCGCTTCATACATGTATTTATGTGCACTGTCGGACACTGTTAGCGCGAACATGGAGTGGGCGCTTTCCAGCGTAAGGGATATACGTGTCAAACGAAGAAGGACGTGTGGAATACCAATAGAGACGGCATGAACTACGCAGTAACACTGGATAGGTAACTCGTTGTGCATGCAGACGATCAAAATAAAAATAAAAAAAGTACTGCTTTATTTCTGCTCATGAATATGTGGCGAAGATGCCTTATCTGCGTTCAAAACATCATTCGCACGCTCGAAATCATTGAAAATAGGAGAAGCCAGAGAACAGGTGCCCGAAATAAGCTGTCCGACAAAGGAAATAATAAAAATACAGACATTTCATAGCCCACGTACTTTATTCTTTACGTTTCGAATGTTTGTTTAACCACTCGTAAAGATGCACGACGGAGTCATCTTCATATAGTGACAGGACGGGCATATTACCAATATATAAGCACCACCGGAATGCTCGCGAACCTTGAACACACTCTACATTCCTTTCGATTGTTATTTTGCTTACAATCGTCGCTCGTTTTTACATACCTGCCATGGAACAGAAGTTTGGACCTGAAATATAGAAAAGTTTAACTTCGTTCAGGGGTAAAGAAAAATGCTGTAACTAAATAAAACTGTAACTAAAAAAGATATTACATTTTTACAATGTTAATAAAGGTACATACTATTCGGTACGACCCAAATAACAAAAGTTATCTATGTTATTTTCCGTCAGAGTCACAATGCAAGCGTGTTTTCCCATCGGAATGCACAGGAGCACCGCATAAGTAGACTGGTTGCTGTCTGCTTCAATTTGCCTCCCGGAAGTCGCATAGACACTTGCGCCAGTTGAACCACTAGCGTACATTACAATAACCATATATAGTTGAAAGTAATTGATGATCCTCCGCATTAAGCGCCAGGTTTCAATATCATGCAATGTGGGTGGCAAAGGCACACTATATTGTGTTTTAGGTTAGTTTGGAGCACTATGGATGCTACGTGCATGACGTCAAAGCCTCAGAAGGTGGGCGCTGATCCTACGTATCAGCTCCTGCGGATATGGCAGACATATGCCAAATTTAGGAGCCTTCCCTTTATAGTCTTCCCTCTGTCGTGTATCGGTAGTTCGGATCACCCGATCACCACCTCCCGCATGACCGGGAGGCGTTCACCATACGGCCGATGGCAAAGACATCGATAAGCAAAATCACGCTCCCGAACATTTACGCGGTCGCGCACGATACTAACGAAGTGCTTCTCTGTGGGCCGAAAAGGTTACAAAGAAAGAGAAAGAGAGCGAGCTCATGACTTCTGGCGTGCTTCCACAGCACGACCGAAAACAAGGGCAAAGGGAGCAGCAGGGCGCTCTCGATAACCTTCGCTTCCCGGTCAGCTTAGAGATAAATCGAGTATTGTCACCGGCAGCCTAAAGCCGAAGGGCGTGGTGACTCCTACCAATCGAGGCATAACACCGTAGCCGACGATATTATGGCACCCCTAACACGAGGAAATGAGGGCAAACCAATCAAAAAGGGAAATAGAAGCAAGGGGAGACCCCGCCCTGGCTTTGGCGTGCTGTGTGCACAGAGCGAGCGTCCATAGAATTATTTACGGTTTCGAGCTGCCCCGCGCTAATTCCTCCTCTTTATTAGCGTTCGATCCCGCGACTCCACGATAATTTATGCCGCGTGTGAAGGCCTGAATAATATATCACTCGAGTTTTGTGGCACAGGTGGCGAATGGTCTACGGGACAAAGCCTCTGAGGAGTTGAAAATTCTAGTGATTGTCGGCGCGTGTCCTGTTTCGATGGGCAAAATTCGCTCAAATTGAGACGCCTGGCGGTGAAGGGAATGAAGAGGAACAACATAATTTGGAGTGTCGTAAACGTGTTCGGTCTGCAGAAAAAAATTAAGGTGCCAAAGAATGCGCTTGCACATGCTTTGCTAACTCGTTATGGTATACTGGACTGAAGTAACTACACTCTAAAAAAAAGCCCGTGCGTCTACTTTGCCGCACAACGCTCGGAGAGCCAATCACCGCAACTTACGGAGGCAGCTCAGCGGATGACGATGCCGAAACATGTGTTTAGACCACAAAATGCAGTCTGAGTTGTGACATTAAGCAGTG